>JAEQBH010006580.1:0-216711 GCA_016808115.1 Tetrastigma voinierianum | reverse complement strand
ATGATGAGACTTGTAGAAGCGGCCAGAGGAGTTAGCATAAGCCCCTAAAATTACAAATAAAAAATTTCTATGTCCAAACAGCCAAGGAGTTTGAGAGCTTTGTAACTAAGGATGCCTTGAAAGCAAAGCTTTAGCCATTACACACTAAAACTAATGCTTGTATTTTCAAATCATATAAGCTAGTAAATCTCCTCAAATTTTTTTTTATAAAATCCAGTTTACAACCCTCTTTCATCTGCATCCTAAGTGTCTTTTCATCTTTAAAATAGCATTTAAGAGGAAATGGGAAGAAATAATTTGCAGATTAAAGAGAGGAAGAATAATCTAAGCCTTCTCCAAAATTGAAGTCAGATCCTAGCTCACATGTATCTAGAAGGCCTTATTTTTTGAGCTAAGGTTTCGTCTCTTTTGTTGTTTCTTTTTCTCTTTTTTTTTGTTTAATTTAATTTTTCTGTTATAAACTTTATTCCTTGTTCCTCTCTACATCCATGCAAATAGAATCACGACTCACCTGTTGAGTATAAGCAACCATCCTTTGGTTGTCCTTCGTCATAAAGTTTATCACATTCTCCCCTTCTTCTTCTTGAGTATACCAAGGGAGTTTATGGAATTCCAACAACTTCATTCATTTTGTTACCAACATCATTCTATGAGTTATAGGCTCAATTTTAGGGTCATTGATGAGATTATTTATACTAGAGTAAATTGGACTAGGTTGGGATCTGAATGATGTAAATCTTTAACTCTTGAATTCTCCCCTCAAAGAGTTGTCCGACAAAAAATGGAAGCTTCTCAAAAGATTTAACACCTACCGTGATATATTTTTTTCGGATTGGAGGGTGAAAATACTCAAACCTTTATGAGTTGGAGAATAATCAAAGAACATACGCATAAGAGCTCTTAGATACAATTTGGACCTCTCTTTGCTTTTTGCTTTTTTGAACATAAGCAACATACTCCAAATATTTTTAGTAGAGAAGATCCAAAGGAATCATAGCCTTTGACATATCAATTGAACTTTATATCTAGAATCTTTTAAGGCTACTCGATCAAATGTGTAAAGGGATTTGTTATAATCTGGTAGTTGAAATGGACTTTTTGGATGTTTTGTGAACGATGAGGCTCTTCTGTTTCTAAAGATGTTAATTCTTTCTTTTTTGGCCACCCCCATTTTGGTAAAGTGCATTATTGCACAAAAAGAAAAATATATTATTGCCATTTTCAAGAATATAAGTCGAGTAAAATTGAATTGGAATACCCTTTCACACATTATGACTACGAAAACTGTATTTTTGTTTGAAAATGAGTTGCGATCATTTTTATGGAAATTTTTGGATGGGAGGATAGCAGTTTTGTCCTTAAGTAAATCCATGTGGTGCGAGTGTGCAATCATGGAGTAAAACTCACAAATCTGTTTAAAACCAAGATAAGATAGAGATGTGGGGGCCTGAACATCACTTATGAATGATGTTTAGAAGTGGAATTTATTGTATTGTAGTTTTGGAGCAGTGAAAAAACACATACGGCACCTATAGTTGTAATTCATATTCGGAAGTTGTAATGTAAGTTCGAGGAAGCATTTATGAGTTTTAAGTGAAAAGGCTGTAATTAGATCAGACTACCTTAGTTAAATGGAATCCTACAGTTGATTCGAGCGGTGAGTTTCAAATAATTATTCAATTTGATAATCAATGAGCATAAATCTGAGGATCGAGAGCATGCATTTTATGCCATCACTTATTTCAAGCGATGACTAAGCTAATAATAGTAGACTTTGGATGCTTTATTTCATAGGCTTCCGCACTACGCATTTTATAGGAAACTTGAGATTGCAATGTCTAATGTGTTCGCGATATCTTTTTTTGTTGCCCTCTGGAGCTTACGTTCATCATGTATCCCCTCTAAATGTTACTTAAAGCTTTCTTTTCGTATCTTAGTTTTCTTCACGATGAAAAAGTGTTTATAGCACAGTTAAAGGAAATTATATTCCAATACATTGTTTTTGTGATTGTGTTCACGGTAATATATGCAGTCGTGCAGGTAATTAAAAGCTGACCGTAGCATGATTTACACTTTAAAGTTGGGGTCTGCTTTGCATATAATACAATGATGAACTTCTAACGAATGGAGAAGCATTGAAAATGGTGCGATTTCAGGCTTAAAAAGGTCACACATTGGCATGAAGATGCTTTGATAAAGCTAGAACGCATTTCATGGATAATCACTCCCTCCCAGGTCCTACTGGTGATCATGCTTTCCGCGTTACTATTGAAGATGATCCAGAGAATTGACATGTGTAGGTACAAAAATACCAGGTTATTTTGAAGATCAATTACTTACTCATATTACCTATTTGGAGATGGAAAAACAAAAAGGACTACAGATTCGATGGTTTCTACTCTCTTGTACTAGGTATTCGGTCAGGTGATTCGGGATATGTAGAGGGATTCCCAAAGCTTGTTTAGGATCTTTGAGGCACCCAGTTGGGACCCCTACGCTCATGTGCAATCCTTGTTAATTCGGAGTGATTCTGTATCCTTTAAATTAATTTCAATGGGTTTATGTTAGTTGACTTTATATACCCAGTAAAATGGCTTTTCTATCGCCCCCTTTGCTTGCGAGAATCTTGTTTGTGGAAAGAATTTGAAAATAGACCAAGAGCATACATCTTTGCTTATGTGAAAGTATAAGATCGGTATAACGCCGTTTACATAGAGAACGTTATTTTCTTGGATCTGGCGTAATGCGGCCATCATACAAAAATGCGGAATTAAGCGAAGTGCGGTCTTGTCATCATCTACTACTAATTCCTCTTGTACATGCGATTCTTTGCCTTCTTGGAACATTCGGTAACACAAATTTAAAACAATTAAAGAACATGAAGGTGATTTTTATTATCTTGATAATTTATTTCAAAATGTTATCTGTTTTACCGTTTGAAGTCCACTGAGAATAATTCAAGTATGCATACACTTGCTAATATAACTCATGTTGGCTTGATATGCATTGTGGGCTTCAATTTTTTGGAATCAGTGGCATCTTAACAAGATATTAGAGCTTTGGTTAAGTAGAAATCTCTCAATTTGTCTCACTCAAGTTTCTTGTTTGTTCATTCCCCTAATCATATATCTATATCTGTTGATCATCTCTATCTCTTCAAGTATTGAGTATGTTGCATTGAGATGGGTTATAGCCTCATATGCATCGTAGGGTCATTGTGTAATTGCGTAATTGGCATCATCTGCCACGTGTGGGTATGATCTTAAATTTTAGGAAGTTATTGCTTGGTGTGCACAATGGACAACCTAACATGATAAGCTTTTGGATGAAATTTCTTCTCACATTGTTTGAGTAGAATACATGAAATCTTATCTACATGATAATGCCAATGCATGAACCACAGTTTTAAAAGCACCTTGCAGACTTTAATTTCCTTTTTGAACACTTTTACTCTTGAAATTTCTAATTATATATATTAATATTCATATAATTTCTTTACCTTTTATATTGAATGTTTCTTTTAAATGTTAGGAATGTTAATTTTTTTTTTAATTCAATTAGATTTGAATCATATTTTATAAAAATAATGTGCATCTGAGTCACATTTCACTTCACTCAAGCGCGCGCCTTGTTACATCTTTGGCGCCTAAGCGGAGGCACATTGCTGGTGTGCCTCGCCTTTAAAACTATGTATGAAGATTCTTGTTTGGTTTTCTTTTCAAAAGTCGGGATTTTTGGGTTGCTATTTTCTATTTTACCAATAAATTTTTGACATTTTGCACGTAAATAATATTTCCTTCTCTCTTTTTCTTCTTGCTTCTTCTCTATTTTTCGCGTGATTATAATAATTAGGTGTAGTCTTTACATCACGAAGTGACCAGATGCTTATTCAAATTTCCTTGAATCTTTGGGGAACATAATTCATTACTTTAAAAGTTCATTCAACTGTAGTTTCTAATTCTACATTCATTTATTGACGAGTGTAGATAATTTAATTCCTATGGAGCTGGCCGTGAAATTTGTAAGCAAATCAGGTGCATATGAACATTTTAGCATGCATATAGTGATACCGATGTGGCGAAGGTGTTCAGTAGTCGCTGTAGTCTGAGAAATTCTTTTTAGCGAGGTTAAACGAGCATCCTTTTCTCATGCTTATTGTGGTTATCTTCTACCTCAGCATTTGAGGATGTGGGTTGGATATTTTTCTAACTTGGCATGACTCTGCTGTTTTTGTTTACCATTTGGTGGATCATCACCTATGCATTATTAGGCTGATTTTATGGTGGTAAGTTAGAAAGTTGTAATACAGGGTAAAGGTCGAATCCGAAGCCTCAACTCCCAATAGAACAAGGAAAAACATCCTTTTATTTTATATATATTTTTTATACAAACTTGTACATAATCTTAAAACTTGTTTACCCTCTGGAGTAAAATCTTCATCAAGAGGGATTGGAGATGAACCTGAATATGAATGTTGAAAAGTTTTATGAATAAAGTTAGTCTTTGAACATTGATTCACTGCCAAAGAAGTATGCAATACGGGAATCTAAAATCGGAAGATAAAGGTAAAGTTTCATGGCTTAAGGAATGCATAGAGCCAGTTTTTTCCAAGGGTTGCAAGGGAGTGGTGAGGTTTAGATAAAATTGTTGGTGGAATGGAAGAAGATTTACAGTAGGAAAATGTTAAGAAAAGAATGTAAAGCATCGGATAAGATGGAAGTTAAAGAAAATTATTCACTATCTTGAAGAAGGCTAAAAATAAGAATTGGAAGTAAAATTTGTGGCTTTGTGATGATTTATATGGTAAGATAGGTACGAAAGTGTTGCTTGAGGCCATTATGAGTCTAGTCGCTAAGTGCTTTGCTTGATTTTACTGTGGGTTTGCAACCACATATTGGGCTCCCTCCCTTGACAACTAGCTTTTTAAGGGGTGAATACTCAAGTGGTTGTAACGATTAGTGATAGAGTGGTTCATTCCTTGGGATGACCCGAGTCTTGAAATTGTAGGAGTACGCTGCAGTGGGGGTCAGTGAAATCATATAAAGTGTTGTGAATTATTGCGAGTGAAGTGCGAAGTCCTGTTAGCTAGGTAGACGTCGGTTTTGAAAGAGAGGATGGATTGTTATGACCCATTATGAGTCCCACGTGTTCCAAGTTATGGCTTGGCCTTATGGGTTTATAACCACTTGGGTTCCCTCCCCTTGATAAATAGCTTTTAAGAGTGAGTTCTATTCAAGTGGTTGTAATAGAAAGATGCGTAGGAAGATGAGTGCAGACCATTCAATTGCATTAGAAGTGCATATCATAGAATTTTTAGTTTAGGCTTGGGAGTTATTAGTGACATAAGGAGATAGGAAGTCTAAAATCTGTGACAGATGAGAATATGGAAGGTTGTAGAACATGGGATTTTTCTTTGTAGCGGTGTATAGGACTAATTTGTTTAACAAGACCACACAATCCTTGAAGACAAAAGGATAAGCACTTTAGTAAACATAATATCACGAAAGAAGGTCGAATATAAAGCTCCACAAATTATCATATGATGTTAAGCTTTACAAGTTATGTTATGGAACTTTAGTGAGCGATTTCAAGCAAACTTTAAGGCAGGCTAATGGTATCAAAGTTTGTACTTGGAGTCTTTCCTAAGGAAATATGCCATGAAGCTATTTTCTTTGGATAAATTAAAGAGAAATTTGAACGATAAGAAAGATTTCCATGTAGTGCTTATTGACATTGAGGATGCATGCAAGGGATTTATAAGGAATTAATGTACTGAGTTGAAGAAGAGAGAGAGGTTGGAGCGATATGTGATCAAAGTCACAGATAATGAGTCTGTAAGAAGTATGACAAATGTTGGAGGGCAGAGCAGGTAAATCGGCTATTGATCTCTTACTTTTGTATTGATCATCCGTGAATTCTTGGTATATTCAAGAGATGCATCACAGGCTTGTAGTGTCTTGATTATATTGTTTTAATTGATGTTAATAAAGAGGTTAACTCTAAGTTATAACTATCGGATAGATACTTGGTGTTTCACAGGGCTTGGTAAGGGGATGAGACTCGTGAAATTTTATCGCGGAGATATACGTAAAGTGATGGTTCACGGTATCACTGAGATTAATTAATTATCCATAATGAGTGAAGAAGATCAAGGAGGATTTCTCCATCTTGTTAGTACATAATGAATGAACCCGAAGAAGCAAATTTGAAGTATTTTTGTATCCTGAAGGCCTTTCATACTACATGGAAAATTTGGTGGATGGTACATACTTGATTATGCACTTATGGTACATAATGTTGGTATTAGAAAGCAGCGTGTTTGAAAAATAAGTTTATGCGAGCAAGATAGAACAAGTGGGAATACAAGAAAGATGGAGCGTAAATGAGTTTATCATCAGAGAATATAGGTGATCTAAGTTGGTTGACCATAAGCTAATAAGGTCAGGTAGCAGTCCAGACGGTGATTTCATTCCGCCCATTCATGGTGTCCTGACAACAAGGTGAGTCAAGGACCTTGGTAAGTTGTGAATGAAGCAACATGAGTGAGAATGATCAGCGCTATCTATGGTTGAATTATAGGTGAAGGACTCACAATCCTCGGGTTTTGAACATCAAGCGAGAAATATTCAAATATTGTTTCATTTATAGTTGTTATGATGAGGATGAATCTAGCATATACGGGATGGATACTTTAACGTATTCATTAAGGTAGGGAATTTCTATTAGTTTAAATCAGAGTTGAATTAGGATTAATAGTTTGAGTGTTCAAATTAGGCTTAGTAGTTGGAATCAAATTAAGATTTAGTAGTTAGAAACCAGATTAGAATTGGAGTCGCCAATAGGTCATTAGAGTCCCCAATATACTTGACTTTCTTAGAGAGATGTGAGCACATAAATAAGGCCATGTAAAAAAAATTTTAATTGGTTAATAATATTTTGTTTTCTTTGCAAATATTTACCTTCTCAATGGCGAGACTCAAATGATTTTCTTATCTATTTTTTTCCTCATTGATGAGACTCCACTAAGCGTTTGTGGGACTATATGGCTTTGTCACTTCTCTTCACATATTTTCTCTATATTTTCAATATTATCTCTGGCTCATGACGGGGCCCGAAAGCGCGGTGTGTAAAATGAATGCCTATGTCTTGAGTGCCTTGCGTAGCGAGTAATATAGTGTGTACTTAAAGTGCGGATATCGTCTACAGGGGAAAGGTGAATTAATGCAGAGGTTCTGCTTTTGAGACAATATCACGAATAAATGATTCTGAGGTAAAATTAAGTAAAAGCTGCAGCTAAGCTATTGATTCTAGTGAATTAATGGTGTTGGCGCCTAGGTTAAATCTCCACTATCACGTTCAATGGACCCTACGTTTCTAAGATATTGTTATTGATATATTTGTAATATGTCGATAGTGAGGTGATCTTGCCTCGAGATGTCTCTCTCGAGGTATAGTCTATCTCAAGTGAATAGAATCAGTATATCTCTATCTCGACTCGGTATTCGAAATGGCAAATGTTCCACAACCCCGAATGCCACCTTCGGGTTCGAATATCTCTGTGCAGAGATCGGCTAGGGGCTGCTCTACCGGATCACCAAAATGTTGCCCTCATCTCGAATCTAGGATCTCGGTCTTTCGATTATGCTAATATTGGCCAGACATTATCATATAATTGAAATGCAGGTATAGAGTAGATGTGAATAGTGTAAGGCTGAATAACATGAAGATCAAACTTTAATCCATTGTATGTGACGAGGGGTTTGATGTAACCTAGAAGAGATCCTAGAACATAATGGAAGAAAGATCAAAATGTTTAATAGAAAACATCATTCTAATATACGAAAATATCAAAATGAAAAGCGGTACAAATCCAGGGCACTTCCGCAAGTGGTGTCACTCTGCTGCGAAACGTGCCTCAGTTCGTGCGCCTCTCGATCCCCCGCCGATTTAAAGCCCTAATTTGCCTTTTTTTTTTTTTTTTAATGATGAGGCGGTTTTCGGCGGCGTCGCGGCGTGGTGACGTCGCTACGTGTTGACGTCGCGGCGATGGTGACGTCGCGGCGTGGCGATCACTTCCTTGCACCTCCTCGTTGTTCCAAGCGCTTCCAAAAGTTTGCTCTTTCGCTCAGTAAGACACAGCAACCACCAGGACACAAAATCAAGGATCTAGTCACAAAAACTATAAGGTATTAGAAAATAAATGTGAAAATGGCAGACCGGCGAGTGTAAGATAAGTGTTTTAGGCCTATCACCCCGAGCTTAGTTTCTTGCTTGTCCTCAGCGGTAGACTTCAGATAGGACTTACACGGAGCATAATGTAACTAACACTAAGACCGGTGATACTTTTATCTTGAAAAATAGGGGATCAATTTGGGTACGACTCACATACCTTTGTTTTGCTTTCGATGTTCGGTGAAGGCATCTGAGATATTTGACTTTCGGTAGAATTCGATTGAGATAGGTGGCCGACTAGTGCACATCGAATCCACGTGGTGTTCAATAGCCTTTCCCCAAAAATCCTATGTGCTTATAATGGTGACCTCGAGTATATACCTAGGTTAGTACCCCCAAACTTAAGTTCAACTCACCTATTAGACAATAACTAGAAAGGATAGGAGTGCACATTTATTCATGTCCACTACTGAACGTCCTGCGTGTAAACAAAATGGAAGAATATCTAGTGCCCGAAGTTTTTAGTTGAGTGTTCTGTGCGAGGATCCATTGTTGACTCCCCACCGGTTGGTTAAAGGCACCGGGCATTCAATTCCCCTTCAAACTTCACCAGGACACTCCAGCGAGCTCAAAAGGCCTAGGTTGCGTGAATGATCCATCTTACATCCCATGTAGCGAGGCGGTGAAGTCAATGACTCCGGCCGGTTGGCTCGGGGCATTGACTGATAGGCCCTTGGCTGTGCCAGGGATTCCGATTGGGTGATCGGCTTATTCCTATGCATATACCTATTTTTGTCATATTTCTTTTTGTTTTCTCTTTTTTCCTATTGTTTTTGTATTTTCTCTTTTTGGTTTGGGGCTCGTGTGATCCTGCGATTGAGTGTGCATCACTCAAATGGTTGACTTCTCCTAGGTTGATCGAGACTTTAGTAGTTGGTTCGAAAGCACCTATGCATACTGCGAAGGTCACTAGTGTGTGGATGATGAGGTCTTTGAGAATTGGTTTTCTTGACTACGGGATTGTTTCCCTACCCCTTTTCACTGTCCGAGCCTCATTCACAGAGCATCGGCCAAATCATGTGCAATTGAACACGTGTATAGTGAACTCAATCAAAAAAAAAATGATCCTCAATTTTCAACATGGCACACATGTGCAAATTCTTTACATAGAATGTCACAAATATAATCAAACGGCTAACACGCGACTCATGAACATGAAAGTGCGATGTAAAATAAGCGAAAACAAAACACACTAATATACGGAGCTGCCCAAAAATACTACACACTCTTAAAACCAAAACACAATAAACAAAACCTGAAGCAGTACCGATCACCAACTCCTCCCCCAAACAAAAATATCCGATTGTGTTGGCAGCCGGGGAATAAAACATGGGGGTAAAGGGAACTCCCCTGAATATCACTGCGGTGGAGGTGGTGGTGGATAATTCAACCCGAGGAAGGTTTGGCCCGAGTTGGGCTGCATAGGCTGGCTGGCTGGCTGTGGGAATGATGGCACGATTGGCGGGGTGTGCGTGTCGGCCGCAGCGCCTCCGTATCTGGTAATGAACTCGGTGCTCCTGGGTCTCATCGAATCGTGGCCCATTTCGGTGGTGAGACACCGAGTCCTCAATATGCGGGGAAGGAGGCGGGAGGGCGGCGCTGAGGGGCTGCTTTGGGGTGTGGTGGAGGTGGTCGAGACGAGGGTGGTGGGTGGAGGTGGGTGAGACGGGAGCGACGATGTCCTCTGGGTGTCACCCGGGAACAGCGAGCAGATAATCGAGGCTTCGATCCTCGTTTGAGCTCGTGACTGGTCGTAGACCCTCGGGTTGCGGGACACCGGAGTGTGTCGGCAATTAGATATATTGATCGGATGAAGCAGGCCTCGTTGTCGTCGAGGGACACCAGGCTTGTTTGCCTGGCTTGAATGCTCGAAAAAGGGTGCGAGGTTCATCTTCGCATCCGGTTATGGAGGGATAGCTCCTCGATAACACGCCTTACCCGACATCGAATGGGATATCACGGATAATGGCGAAGTTAAAGCGAGAGCATTTGGTCATCTACCTCCACACATTCGTCGTCGGGATAAGGCGAGTGATGGTGATGCCAAACCTTGGGAATGTAGGCCAAATGCTTGGCCTTGGAAATTGACCGCATGGCCCATATGATGATCCTCCACTCGCCCCGACCTTTAGTCATCTGCGGATGACCTCGAAGTGTGGTCGGGATCTTTCGTGGAGGCGATCGAAGTCGGCGGGGACATGCTCTAGGCAGCCGAAGCTATTGATCGACTCATAGAGAGGTAGACAATCGCTACCTTACCCGGACCCTTTTGAGGACATGGGAGGCGAGGAGTTGGCGTAAAATTCGTGCTACGCTCATCGCCATTGGGCGAGGGGGTTGGCATAAGCGCCGCGCCACCTTAGCCCACGATAGTCTTTGCGAAGAAATCATCGGGGTGATAAGAGCCCACTTCTCGCCAATGAGCGGCGGTTTTGAAAATGGTGCAAGCCGCTGGCGACTCATATTTACCAAACCTGCGAGGCATCGAATGTGAAGTCGAGTCCTCATTGGGCCGACCTAAACGGCTGACTGACTCGCCTTTTGCGGACATATTGACTAGAACACGTGGTGGTAGTGTGGCTGAAGTGGGCTACTGCTGACGGACAAAAATCTGAACACCTAGTGAGCCTTAAAGGGCTCAGGCCAACTAGTGAAGCCAGATGCCTCAAATCTAAACCAAATTACCCTACACTAGACCTAATAGACTCCTAAGCAGGCACCTGAATACAAGGAAACCACCCTTGAGGATAGAGACCTAGAAGACCGAAAGCTAGAAGACCCGAGCACGTGTGGGGGAATGCCACGATGACTCGGGAACAGGGGAAAGGGTGGCTTGTAGGAGGGACACGATGGTGGTCGAGGAGAACAATGTCGGGACCACCAGGCCGGTGGAAACCAAAGGCTCAAACCCAGTCCGGTGAGGCGGTGCTCGGAGACGACTAGGGTTTGAATGGGGGTGTGAGGTGAAGAGCTAAAATGAGCGTTCTTGGGCTTAAATGAGCGTCGGCGTGCGAGGGTCCATGCGACGTGAAGAATGGATTAACCGCGTCGCGGCGTTGGAGTCCGCGTCGCTGGCGTGAGAGGCGCGATAAAAATGGCGTCGCTGACGTGGAGAATGGCGTCGCGGCGTGAGGAGGTGTACGACTTGGCGTCGCGGCGGTGAAAACCGCAGCGTCGCGGCGGTAATGAGTTATTATTTTGGCGTGCGGCCGTGAAAATACACGTCGCGACGTGACAGAGGGATGTTAATTTGACGTCGCGGCGTGGAAATCCGTCAGCGGCGTGGCCAAGCAGGCATGTTGAAACTTTCCTGAACATGAACTCCCTCTCTCGTACTTGTGACTCTATTAGCTTGTAATGCGTAGTTGGAACGAATCCTCCCCCTGACCTGCATCCACGCATCCTGAAAGTAAACAAACAAACCGGAATACAATCTGGTAAGCAGCAACCTAAAATCGCGGAAAATAAACAATAGAACTTGGAGCGAACAAAAGGGAAAGTTTAAGAGCGGCAGGTTGCCTCCCGAAGCGCTATGTTTAATGTCGTTGCTTTCGGCGACCACGATCTCACGGTGCAAGACACTAGGATAAAGCAGAGAAATGCCTCTTTGCATCCTTATAGTGCTCACCAATGCTTAAGGTGGATGAAATACTCTTACGTACATGCCCTTGCCCTTCCGGTGTCTTCTTTGTACGATAAAGCGGTTTATCCACGATTTTCTCATCGCGCACAAAATCTCTTGTATGCGAAGTTAGAGATATCTTCATTTGGATGCGTCATGCAGGTGCTTCGTGGGTTGGAAAGACATGGAAAGTGATCGTCTCCTTGGACTCTTAGTTTGAGTTCACCTTATTGCACAGTGATTGAGCTTTTCACGTGGCTAGGAAGGTCGACCCAGTATGATGGGGCGGTAGTCTTCCTCATTAATCCCGAATAACAAAGTCTCTTTGGAAGAGACGAACACCAACACACTGTATATTTTGACTACACCTTTCGGATGTGGTAGGACACAATACGCAGGATTCTGGCGATTGTAGTCGATTTTGGTTCTCCGACTTTAACGCTTTTAAACATCGAAAGCGACATCAAGTTGATGCTGGCTCCCAAGTCCTGGGGCTTTCCGGATAGATTCCCTAGAGAATGGTATGGCAAGCTCAGGTTCTGTTGAAGTTTGAAGCTTCTTTTGCGGGATGGCCTTTGCATTCCTCAGTTAAAGGTAGTCCATATTCCTCCAAACTGTTCTTACTCGCAGATCTTTTTCATGATTTCGTAACTTAGCATGTTCTCGGTGCCTCAAAAAAGAGGTATATTAATATGTAAGCTTTGTGAAGATGTCAAGAAACTTTGCAAATTGCTTCTACCTTGCCTTCTTCAACCTCTGGGATCACGAATTGGTATGTGAGTTCATCGTTTTTGTACATTTAAATTTGTTCATGCGGCTTTATTATCTTTGGCGCTCTCGTATCTGGGGTTGCTGGTTTGCATCACGGTCCTTTGGAAGTCTTTGGTCTTGCTCCTTAATTTTCCAATTCTCTTCGCGCTGATGGCGGCTTTGGGATTTCAGCTCTTTCCCTCACTTGCAGTGATAGCTTTGCAATACTCGCCGCTTCTCCTGGGGTTCAACCACGAGGTAGCGGTAGCGAACCTTGTTGCCTTTGTCGACAAGTTTGCCATTAACCCATTGTGCCTCGAAGCTTCTCGGTGTCTTTGCTGATTGTTTAAGCGAGTTGCTTCGTTTGTTGCATGTTCGCCTTAGTCTCATTCATAAAGCGGGCTAGGATTTAACATCGTCAGAGCTTGCTCTAAATCAGCTTCTTCTCGAGTGTGTTTCAGCGCTTAGTTCGGTTCGATTGCGTATTGTTACGATTGTTCCGTATCCATACCCATGGTTGTTTGATTATTTTAGTTACGATTGTTCACGCCGCCTTGTCCACGATTCTGATTCGGTAGTTGTTTCCCATCGGTCGCTAGCTGCGTGGTTGATTCGGCGAACTGGACACATCTTGGGCTTGCTTTCCGTAGGGTTTCTTGTGACATTCCACACTACTATCTTTGTCCTCCGCGATTCACATAACTCCCGTAGATTGGTCACGTATGGCATGTGTTGTTCCTGCTTTGTCTGTTGGGTTTAGTCGGTGAGCCATGATTACCCAGGTGTTGAAATTTGCATTGTGCGTACCTACCGTGTTCTTGGGTGTGACCACCTCTCTGATAGCGATTGAGTATTGGTTCTTGACATCAACACCGATATCTCATACGCTGGTGTGGTTTTGCCATGATGATCTCAATTTGAGCATCTATCATTGTTGGGTTGCATTTCTCGAACCATTGCTTAGAAAGGTGTGGACTTGCATCCACCTGATTTAGTGGTGGTGAGACACTTCCTCAAATAATTCATGAAACACGTCCCATGCACGCCTTGATTCTCCCCACAAGTTGTCAAGCGTGATTTCTTGCACCGGTTATTGCAATTTTCGAAGGTGGAAAGAATTTAGAGTCGAAATTTACGCACCATCTCGTTCCATGTAGTAATGGAATCTGGTGGTTGACTGGTTAGCTAGTGTTTGGCTCTATCTCAGGAGTGAAAGTGGAAACAACTGGTAACCTTAGAGCTTCTTGATGCTCAGTTGTGCCTTGATGGTATCGCGAGCTTCGAGGATTAGTCAATGCATGTTTGGGTTCTCATGGGATTTAGTCCATGGAACAAAGTGCAGGCTTATCTGGCTGTGTAGTGACTTCAATTCGAAATTGTTTGTGAATCGATGTACGTCGATCGGCTAATGCGATAAGCGTCGGGTGGTAACACAAATAATCTATGCATGTAAGGATCGTCACGGCTGTATAAATGGCACAGGCAGCAGTTCCCTTCAGTGATTCATTTCGGCTTCTGTGGTTCGGTTTGTTCAACGCCAAATCTTGTTCTTCGAGTGTTTTCCATGACTATTAGATTCTAATGCATTCTGTTCTGCATTCTCGTGTAATCTGTGCGAAGTCTCCTGGCTGAGGATCACAGGTGCCAGTTAATTCGATTTCTTGTCGCGTGTACTCACTTGAAACACATCTTATTAACACCCACGAGACTAGCAAAACCAAATTGCAGCACTTTTTTAAAAAAAATAAATAAATAACAAGTAACAAAAAATTGAGAATACTATCTATGTGCTCATTCTGCATATCAATTTAAACCTATCCATTAGCGTATCAAAACTTGACGACGAGAAAACTGTGGTGTGTAAAATGAATGCTATGAATGTATGAGTCTGCAGCATGGCCCAGTAATATAGTGGCACTTAAAGTGCGGATGTCGATCCTGGGGAAAGGTGAATTGACTCATGAAGAGTTCTGCCCTTGAGACAATATCTGAATAAATGATTCTAGAATTAAAAAATTTAAGTAAAGGAAAGCTGCTTGACTAAGCTATTGATTCTAGTGAATTAATGGTGTTGGCGCCTAGGGTTAAATCTCCCCCTATCACGTTCAATGGACTACGTTTCTAAAGATATTGTTATTCAATATATTTGTAATATGTCAATGACGAGGTGATCTTGCCTACGAGATATCCTCTCTCTCGAGGTATATCACTTTATCTCGTGAATAGAATCGAGTATATCTCTATCTCGACTCGGTATTAGAAATGCTTAAATGTTACGACTTGAATACCACCTTCGGGTTCGGAATATCTACATTAACCGAATCGGCTAAAGGCTACTCACCGAGATCCACTGAGATACCCTCATCTCACCGAATCCTCGGATCTCGATGCGATTATGCTAATATTGGCGGTTTGTTATCATATATTGAAATGCGATTATAAGAGTAGATGTGAAAAATTAATAAATGAATAACATGAAGTCGAAACTTTAATCCATTGTATGTGACAGGGTTTGATGTAACCCTAGAAAGAGATCTAGAACATAATGGAAGAAAAGATCAAAATGTTTAATAAAGAAAACATCATTCTAATATCTGAAAATATCCAAAAAATGAAAAGCGGTACAAATCCCGGGCACTTCTGAAGTCGATTGTCACTCTGCTCTACAGAAACGTGCCTCGGATTAAATGCGCTCGATCCCCCTTGATTTACGAGCCTAATTTGCTTTTTTTTTTTTTTTAATGATGAGGCGATTTTGGTGGCGTCGCGGCGTGGTGGCCGTCGCGGCGTGGTGGCCCGGCTCAGCGACGTGGTGACGTCGCGACGTGGTGACATCGCGACGTGGTGACGTCGCGACATTAACCGATCCACTTCATACCTGCTCCCTCATTGTTCCATTTGCTTCCAAGGTGCTCTTCACGCTCAAATGAACACCTTAACCACACGAACCACAATCGAGGGATCCTAGTCACAAAAACTATAAAATTATTAGAAAATAAATGTGAAAATGACGAATCGACGCGAGTGTAAGATAAGTGTTTTAGGCACTCATCACTCACCTACTCAAATTTTTAAACGAGAAACACTTATTTTGATCCTTAAAGCTATCAAATTTGAATGAGCGTAAGGAATGAGCAATGAGTATGATGTACCAAATTATTAGGCGAGGCTATTAATAGCCGAGGCCTTCAGCGTCTTTAGCATCATCCGCAGGGATTATTTGAACTTTTATTGCCTCGGAAAGTGTGAAAGTTCATCCTACGAAGAGAATCCTCTTCAAACATGCAATTCTTCGAGCGAGTGCATTGGTATGGCATTTTCCCTCTGATGTTAATAGAGTTAACTATTACATGTATTCTCCATCCAAAAAAACCATTTCATCAAGGGTTGAATATCTAGTGAGGCCACCCGATTTGAATTGTATATCATTGTGGTTGAAGTATAATCTCCATATTTCATGTAATCATAGAATTAAAGGAAAAAAAAAAGTTAGCGAAATTAACAACGGTTCAACCTATAATTCTTGTTGCTAGTAATTTGTTCTATGTAATATTGGCCCCTTTCCCTCTACATATTTGTTTAGGGCTGGAGTTTGGTTTTAAGGAAAGAAGCAAAGAAAAAAATATTAAGGTCGATAAATTATTTTTATGGCTACTTCAAGCTCACTTTAATTAATTTAATTCTTATACATAATGATTAAATAGATTGAAGGCATAATTCGATTAATTTTCATCATATTTGATTTTCTCTGAGTATTTTCATGTCGTAAACATGAGAAAATTATTCTTTTAATTGCAGTGTAGTGCTCATTCAATATCATGTCTCTATCTTGAATTTACACCTGAGCTAGCCTTACATAGTCCACCCTTTATTTTCCCATCTTCGGTTGCTTAGATCATATTTTCATAAGCTTTTGAGTAATACTGATGAAAAAAGGAATTTGGTTTCAGTCTGATGGTGCATTTATCATGTAGACATATCAACCTGAGAATCATTTGTTCCATTATAGTTCTGAATCAGGAGTTATATATGTTACACCATTATTATTCACCATCGATGCGTTTCCCTCTTTTTCTTCTTCATTGCGGGGATGACTCGGAGAATGCTGCTGGTTATGATTTATGTCCATGCCAGGGATGATGTTGATGGGTGAATATGTCCTTATGGGATCAGCCAATATTAACGAGAGATCCTTGGATGGTTGAGGATGCAAAGTTGCCATGGTGACATGTTGACATACACATGGTCGAGGAAGAGATAAATCCGCGACCGGGTTTGCTTTCATGCTCGATTTTTTTTTGGTTTCATATTTGTTTCAAAGCTGTTGCATTCATATCTCAATATTCATCTTCTGTAAATTTGGATACGGGTATATGGCTATAGGATGTCACTGCGGGCCGAGCCTTGCACAGGCGTTGCGAGGATTGTTTTTACTTGACCGGAGACTCTAAAATGTATGAGAAAAGTGAGCATTGCGAAAACAAGCGCGGATATACGGTGAAGAACCTGCGAGAGATGACAATTTGATGCGTACCGATCGAGGTGAACAAGAAGGAAAAGTAACCACATTGCCCGGTCACGAATGCTTTCTAGACGTTAAGTGGTAAAGTTCTTGGATCATCAACTAATCTTCTGATGTTTCAACCACGTAACTATCTCATCAAACCCTTCAAAATTGAGTAATGGTTTTATACTTGAAAGTCGAGACAGAATTAAAAATAGGCGAGCATACTAGTGGCGAGGGAGAAATGCGGAAACAAGATGATAATACCCGCTACTTGACAAGCGGGTTAGAATCACGAGAATCCAGGACAGAGAAGAAGACACCTCTGTTTCAGATGTAATTATTGTTGTATGTATGTATGTTTGTTTGTTTGTATGGAAAATAAGTTCCAAGTAGAAAACATTTTCTGATGATGGTACAATGTTAATATCAAGTTTCCATGATATTAAATATACCTCTTTAGACGAAATGGGAAAGCTTGAGAAACTTCTCACTTTCATTTTCTTTAATGTTTGAGAAAGTATTGCATGATGTTGATAAGTTGTCAATTTGATGCCTTTAAAAAAGTTAAATTAAGTGAAGAATAATATTTTTTGGTATTACTACACTTATATACTAAATTAGCAATCTTAATAAACACATAATATTTTTTTTTTTAAATTCCTTAAACACCTTAAAAATTTACATTTTATTTATTTAAATATGTAATTTTTATTTTTCTCAATTCACTTTCCCTTTTAGAATCATCGTATATTAAGAATATTACGATTTTAACACCAACCTATCATGCCTACTTCATATGATAAACCGTTCAACATTCAAATAGGTAAGGCATGAGGAGGAATAATCTGACTTAATTCAGTGTTGTGATTTACTACATTGTAATTAATGTGTTTAGTTATAAAAAAATTAACACCATTTAATTTTTAGGAGTCTACACATATACTATTTACCATATTCATTGTTTTTATGATATTTTTATTCTTATAAAATTTAAGGCGTTAAGAAAAATAAGTAAAAGGAAAAAGTGAAGGAAAAATACCATTCAAAATTGTTAAAAAATTATTCTTATTTATGGCGAAAAATGTGTTAGTGATAATTATATTTAAATATACAAAAATTTAAGGCAGTTGACGCATAAGCGCATATATAATTAGCATTTATTTTATTTTATTTTTAAATAAAAATAATTTTTAATAGTGTCTTCTAAAATTAGGGTTTAGCTCTCTTTGGCACCCTCTGCTTGAGTTACGAAGCCATTGATCAACGTACCTTTGTAAAGCTCTAACCTCTCAAAGCTTTTTACGTATTTTCTTTCTTTGTTCCGAAGTTTTGTTTTCTTTTTCCCTCTTTGGTTCCCGACACTCGTGTGAAATGGGTTGAAAATCTCGTGTAATTGCATCCATACTTTTCACGATCTTTATAGTTTGTGCGGGTTCTTTGCTCTCCTTTCTCTTCCTTCTCCCTTGTATGTAAGGTTGTTGTGTTTGATTAGTGAGAAAAGTGAGGGGAGAAGGAAATGAAGAAAATTGAATCTTAACGTTTTTATGTTGTTTTCTAAAGGGTTGGTGGGAGCTTGAAGATTTTAAATTTTGGTTAAATTTTCTCGTAAAACAAAGCGGAGTGCTTTCTCACAGTTTGGATTTTTGGTGCGAGCTTCAATTCGGGAGCTAGGTCATTTCGAGTGAAGATTTTCTCACGGAAATGTAAATTCGACTATCTGAGTCATTTTCTTTAAGAAAGTCAAAATTTTATTTTTCAGGGCTTAGATAATCTACCGAAATATTTGTAGTTGCCATGTAATGAAATGTCTGTTTGGAATGTATTTGTTTTTGGGTATTTTATGATGAAAGCAGATTATTTTTTAAATCTTTTTTTTTAGGTGTTAATTGAAGGGGTCGGAGCATTGTTCAACAGGGCCACCACAGTCTTTGAAAAGATCAGATACTTCGTTAACAAGAGAAGGAGACCAACTGATTATTACCTGGGTGGAAATGAAGTGGGCGTTCTGTGTCTACATGTCTATAAAGGAAAACCATATTGGTATACCATAATGCATTATTGCTTTTATTTTGGTTGCTAGTTTTTACTTCCATTTTCAGCATTTGGTTTTTAATTTCATTTTACATTTACTGTTTTGGTCATGTTCTATGGTGATAGTTTGGTATGGAATTCATCCGGCATACTCGGGCATGGTACGCTGCCATACTTTGATAAGATTGATCCTTCAACCATTGATGTCCTTTTGATGACACATTATGTTCTTTTCCTTGTTGAATATTGTAATGTTATTTGTTTATATAACTTAGTAATCTCTTTGAATTGAGAAATGAAGTTTAGAATATCATTATTGTTTTGATATTGTAATCAAGTATAGTCATTTTTAACGCGAATTTTTATTTTTTTAAACAATGGAATGAATTGTTCTTGAATGGTCTACTGAGAAAAATGACCAAAAACAACTATTGCTAAAGCATATAAAGATTTGACCAGAGCTTGAATCACGGGAACTTCATCTGTATCTTCTCTTATCAATATCTGGTGCTATTAGGAGCACTGCAGATACATCTTCAAAGGAATGAGACTAAATCTACCACCTAAATTTTATGCCATCTTCTGAATAGCTCTTGCTTCTCAATGGTTTCTTCATTAAATTTTCCAATATTTATTTTTTCTCAAGAGACCACTCTTGGAAATTCCTCTCCTTATATGAAATAGCTTCCTATACTTGAAATCTATCAACTGTTTTCTAAATGGCTTGTAAAGATCTTTGTGCTTTGAGTAGATTTTTCTTGAGCCAAACTTTTCTCCATTTAATTCAAGCGCATGGCGTGAATGCCCTTGAAGCGGTCGAAAACACATCGCTGGATTAGTTATCACATAGTAAGCATTGTTATGAGAGTATTCTCTGTAGCTGGATTGGAAGGATCACTCAATAGAAAGACCATCCACTATTAGAAGTTCCTTTTCTGGCCTTTTAGAGGATGCATGTTAATGTACTTTTAGTTGGGGCCAAAAAAATTTGCAACCAAAACATATCTTTAGTTTCATATTTATTTGAGTCGCAACTAACACTGACTCCATATATAATTGCAGATAGAATTGTAGTTGCATGCAAAGCAGTCGTAAAGTGACGAAGACATTGAAAGCTAAGTAGAGGGCGACCCCGGGTGAGAGTGATAAGCGATAGTAAGGACTACGCCCACAATGGATTGTTGAATATCTAGAGAAAAACATGATAATTTCGATTTCGGTTGATGCTACGCCTATATCTCTTCCTATTTTCCTTTAGTTTTTGCTACTAATAATTTGTATGAATTTGATATTCTCTTGATTCTTGTGTTTTATTGAGTTTTTGTTTTGAGATTTACATTCCAGTAATGAAAATATTAGATTTTTCTTTGCCACGAGTGAATTAACATTTGCTTGAGGGTTGTATAATTGAGAAACGCATTATGTGATCCTTAGTATCGCACGAGGTCTGAACCTTCGGATCTAAACTTCAGCTTTTGATTGGTTTAGTGAATTAAAATCTGACTAGTATTAATCGAAACCATCTGGAAAATGGTTAATTAAATGCATAAGCAGGTAGTCCTTGAAGTGTTTGATAGAATGTTTGAGAGGAACAGAGAACATAAAGGCGAAGCGGAGGAGTGTGAACTTGTAATTGTTCGGTCAGAAATGACCATTGGATATGTTTATTATTTATGAATATTTTTAATCATTTAGTAGCATTTAGTGGCCATCATTTTCAGGGCCATAAGATAAAAAAGGCGTATAGAACAAGGTAAAATACCTTGTGGGATTTGCATAGAGGTTCCCACCAATCTCCTCCGTTCCAGCAGATGGTTATGCTTCTTTGTGAAGGTCATGTGATCAAGTCTATAGAGAAGACAAGCCATTGCTTCTGCTGTTGATTTCGACCGGTAATCAGAGCCATTGCTTCGAGGCATACAATTGATATAAGCATTAAAGTAAGCTTTCTCGAGACATTGGAAATTAGTTTTGGACCCTGATATTCATGGCTAGTCATTATAAGTATTGCCAACTAATATTTGCCCTTGTATGAGCTAAGTTTCTTAATTGATTACAACCTATGTGGCTGAATTTCTTCTTTTAGTATGCCTAACTACATTTGGTATAAAAGAATATTTTGCTAGAGTCTTTATGCGGGTTTAGAAACTAAACATCTAAGAATTTAAATTCCATTCCCTAATGCGAATTTCCTTTCTCTTCCATTGAACCGTTTCCATTAGTTTCCTAGAGAGAAAGTATAGTTGTTCTAGCTATACTGCAATGCTAAGCTACATATGGTTCACCATAGTTCTTTAGCGAAACCTTAATTATTGTGAAAAGAAATTGTGATGCCAATTTCAGTATAATTAGAGCGATAATCATGTATTGGAACAAGCTTTGTTTGGCTTGAATGTTGTTATCGATGCTTAAATAAGAATTTTGGTTGGGAAATTGTTGGTCTTATTATTCTAAGGCAATTCTTTATTCTAAAAGTGCTAAATACAATAGAATTGGAACTAAAAAGCGCGTTCATTATGAGTGCAGTCGATCCACAGAAAGAACATATCAATAAAAAGACATGCAGTGCCCTTGAACAAATTTACATTTAATTAATTGTGCTTGTACAACTACATATAAAACTATCACTTTACAATTGTGTGATAAATTAAAATAACTGTAAACAAAGTTATTAAGAGACATATGCAAAAGTAGGGTAAGTTTTGCGAGTAGAAGGCTGTCGAGTCGAAATCTTGCGATCCTTTTTATAAGCATAAACTTTGTTTCTCTAAGGTCCCAGTGATTTATGGTTTTGATAAGTACGTCTAATAGGATGTCCCACATGAAGGGTCTAAATGGTGGTGAAGCATCAGAAGCGGAGACATATATCTGAAATGATTGCCAAATAGATTTAGAGTGATATTTGTAGAAGAAGATTCAAATGGAACTCATGTTATTTTTCCTTATTGAAGTATAATGTACACGAGAGACAAACACTATCGATTGTGCCGTTTTATTGTTGAAAATGAAATAACAAATTTAAGGGTCACAAGGTGGATGGTAGCTTGCCTTATTTGACCATTCAATTTATGTCGGATAACCAAGGATTTGGTGCAACATAATTATACCCCGAATATAACCACTGGAAATGCCCACAACGTGGCGTCGGGGCTAGGAGTCATCGAGGCATTGTTGTCGGCATGGATCGAAATTGGCTTGTGGAGTCTTGTCCACTCACATTTGGCTTGAACTTTGGGTGCAATTACGGCCTCCAATTTCTTCAGTTGATTGACTAGAAGATATACCATTTGTGGTCTGACAAAGAATTAGCTCTATTTTTAATCCTTTGTTATATATCTTAGCAGCTGTTCTTGCCAAAATCCACCCGACAACGATTTGAGTTATGCATCAAAGGGTTATACTACTTGGCCCCATTTTACCTTTTATTGTATTATACCACAAGATTTTCTTAGAGAAACTATCTCTCTACCATGCGGAGTTCGAATAAAGCTTCATATCTTCTAAAAGGCAAAGTCGAGGATGATTGCTTGATGTATGTATTCTAGTTTAACTACATGGATGATTGACAAATCTTATTAGATATGTCTTTACGAATTATCCACAGGCATATGGCTTTGTTAGACATGGAGAGAGCGATAGGGAGAGAATAAAAATGTTGAATAGGTTGTGAGAGGAGTCTAGTTTTAGGTATATTTCAACATATTTCTTGCCCTTTTCTTGCTAAGATCTAAAGAACCCAAGCATATAATAGTGAAAGGAAGGCAGCGAATACTAAATTGTGGCAACTAGAAATCATAATTGTGAATTCAACCTAGAACAGGTATCTTCATTTTTCCAATTTTTCATTCTTCTCCCCTTCTTGATATTTTCAACCATGAACCAACATTTCCATATGCATTGCGATGTGTCTTTTCTGCGGCTGTTCCTGATACGCAAGATCATCGAACATGACTTGGGATCGAAAGAGTGGTTTGAATTGGAGTTCACCTACTGAAAAATAAGGAATATGCGCTATTTTGGCTAATATTGTATTGTTGATTCATGTTGACCGAGAAAGGAAAATTGAAGAAAAACATTTTATGGTTCAATTTACTTCGTATTTACAATTAGACTTTTGGCCATTTGGTTCTTGGTGGTTTATAATGTAATTTTTGTGATTGAAATATGGTTGGCTTGTTTTTAATCCATGGAACTTCTCCTGAATCTTTTTTGTTAATTTGGTTTTCGTTTGGTTACCTATTGTTGATGAATAGCAATATATCTTTTACTGAAATTTTTGGGTGGGAGTAGATTTATATCTCCTTATGATCTAGATTTTCTGTGAGTATTATAAAGATTTTTTTTCATTATGTTAACAAATTGCAGCGAAAGAAACAAACCCATATATATCTACCATAGTGCTTGACCAACAAAGCACCCCATCTATATATCACTTTGTATTGAGGTCGATAAAAAACCCCATCTATAATTACCACTTATTGTAGTGGCGAAAATCACCCCATGTATATATCACCTTATAATAGCGGCCAATAAAATCCTCATCTTATAACTTTCCCTTATAAAAGTAGCGCCAACAAATTACCCCATCATATCACCCATATAGTTGCGGCCATGAAGTGGCTTGATCGTAATCCCAGCCGCACAGTTGCGGCGAAATATCCTCGTCCATAACCATCTCTAATGGTTGCGACCGAATGGCCCCCCTCATTAGTCATATCTTTCGGTTGTGGCGAAAAATGACCCACGACCATAGGCCACCTTTAGTAGTGGCCAAAACTAAGAATTTGTAACTATAACCTATAGTTATGCCCCTATAGCCACACCTTGTTGCGGCCATTTTCTTTTGCATCTATATCATGGTTACCAGTCTTGCTTTTGGTTGGTCGGTGATCCTGGCCCAAATGCTCACTTCCTTGTAGTGTCTTAGTTATGTAGCAACATATGCTCCTTAACCCGATCATTTCATTCATTATCTTGCATATGCGTCTTCATAATGAGCTTTAATAGTCAATCATGAAACTTTTTAGAACTTTCATCTTTCCAGTTTTTCCTTTTTAGTTATAGTTTACTTTCTCATGTAAAATTGCCACGTGTTCTTTAGATGTGCTCACTTTCTTGCATTTGTAATGTGTTGCATTTTCTTGTCACGACTTTCACTTGGATCATCTTGCATCCTTTATTTCTGGAAAGTTTGGCCATTTATTTAATTAAATTTATGTGATTACTTTGCCTAGAAATTAAGCTAAAATATTTGAATTTGTTCATTAGACCACATTGAAGGGCCGATTTTATGACACATGCAACAAAGGCTATCTACAAGTTTCTTTTGAAGGCCTGAAATGGTCCATGTATCAGAGATTAGCTTAGATCTGTTTATTTGAGTTCGCACTTTGCTATAATGTTCTATCTTGGGTCTCTTTTATTATGATGTCTTACTTGAAACATTTACTACCTCATTAAAGCGATCTTTCTACACCATAGACATTCTTACACGAATCATAGATTCTACCCAGAGTCTGTTATTCTTGTTTTAGATCTTCATTTGTGGACTGTTCTTCACCTTCTATGAGATTAATTGGGTTACGTCTTCAACGTAAGAAGGTTTTGGCAAATAATACTAATAGCAAGAATTAGTCTACTAAGATTAAATTGACTATACTTATGTGGTTTTTTTGTTGTGCTGCCACGGCATTATATTATTGTCCTGAATTTAGTTTCAAACTTGTTACATAACCAATCTAATAAAATATAAAACTTGTTCTGAAAATAAAGGAAGCAATATGGTGTGTGTACTTCTCATATGTAGGGCTGATAATTGAGCCCCTGAGCTCGGGCTCGGGCTTGGGCTCGGCTCGAAAAGCTCGGCTCGAGCTTGGCTCGTAAACTGGCAAGCTGACTTGAGCTAAATTAGGCTTGTTTCTTAACGGCCAGAGCAGAGCGAGCCAATGAGGCCCCGAACGAGCTATAATAAAAGCATTGTCGTTTAGCATTTTTTAATAAATTATCGATTGCAACGGCGTCGTTTGCATACGATATATGGAAAAAAAACCACTAAGCCCGCAGAAGTCGCTCATTTGGTCTGAATCACTCTCCCCATTGTCGTCCCCAGGACGACCGGACCTCGGCCCCGAATTTCTGCTTGAAGCCCACGCTCGTCGTCCCGACTTCCTCTCGCCCACGACACGGCGGCGTAGTCGACTTCATCTCGACCTCAAGTATATCTTTGAGATTGTGAAGATGTTGGAGTCTTCAGATTCGAACACATAATCAGAAAAGCCGTCGAGGCTCGTAGCCTGCTGACATTCGGTTGACTCTTACGCCGTCGGGTTGTCGGTTTTCTCAATCTTCATTCATTCTTCACCACGAATATTTATGTTCAAAAGAAAGAAACCATTAAGTTGAGTACTAATGAAGAAAATTTCTCATTTTTTTGGGAGATGCAAGGCCATAATCTGGCGGGTCGCGGCTTCAGGGTAATTTCCTTTTCATCAAAATCGCTTCTTGTTTGATCGGTATAGTTACAATTTTTTGGTTAGATGGGAAGAGGTCATTCTTGATCGCCCGACCGTTATAAAATTGAGTGGCATGTCAGAGAAGGCATATAATCGATCGCTCAATGCAATGCAGAATGGTCTTGGTTTCAGTAGTTGTCGAGTCGTCTTCCCCTCTTTTGGTTGAGAATTTCGTATCCGTGCGGAGTGAATCGGTTTATAGTTGTAGGACAAAGTTGGATATTAGAGAATTGAGGATCGATTTGGATGTGTTAGGCTCATTCCGTTCAAATCGAGAAAGGGCTTGTCAGCTGTAAGATCTGTTTCCTTCGCCATGTAAAGCTTTGAATTAAGGAAAATTTGCATTTTAGACTCGATGGGTGAAGAACTATGGTTCCTAACATTTCACAGTAGCAGAACGGAGGGTTGAGGGGAATTCTTTTCCTGTCCATTTCACGGAGATTAAATTATGTCAATTTGACCATTGAGAATTGGGGTTTGATCTTCGCTGTTATTTTATTGTTGGGAGTTGGTTTGATAAGGTGGGTCATCGAAGTCAATGGAGCTCCGAGGAACTGCATGCGCCAGCGAATCTTACCCCGGGTTGATTTTCACGAGCATTACCCCATGGAAGCTCCACGGGTGGCAAAAGCATGATGATCAAAATTTTTCGTTTCTCCTTTTTTTCTATTGTTCCTTTTTTTTTTCTCATTTGCTCTCTTACATTTCCATTTATTTCATGGATTCGATTTGGTTGGTGTGTTTGGGCCGGAGTTATATTTACCTTGCTTTGCTCCTACGCACCCTCATATATATAACAATGGCCATATTTGTCTAGTATTTCTATGGGTCTTCGGGTTACTCTTGTTTTCAGATTATATTTGCTTAGGTAGCTTTGCTCCATTTTGTTATTTGTTCTTGTAATGTTCTTCCTTGAATGAATTCAACTTTCTATGAATTGATTCTTCTTTTCACAATCCTGCATTTTACCTTTTTATGGTTCACATCACGGCTCCATTACTCTCCACTGTTATTTTTCCCAAAAATCATGTAGTTTCTGAGAATCGGGATATCGGTTTGAGCCTTTGAAGATGCTTTAATTTGGTTTTCAATTCATTTATATTTGCAGAAGCCCTCCATTTTGTTCTTTGGCCAAACGAGAATAAAATAAGAGGAAGCAAAATTTTTTAATCTTACGCATTGTGTTTTTCTTTTATAAAGAATCTATTGCTCTACTTGAATTATTTGCTTTGGTCTCGGTTAATGAGTGGTGGTTTGGTGTTCTTTGATCCTATGCTTGATAATCCAATATGTCGCTCACTCATTTCCTATGCTTTCAGAAATCCACGGGAGTATCCATCACTTTCTTAATTTGTTTCCTCGAAATTTATCTGTTCACTTTTATGTACTTAGTGAACTTCTTTCGAGTTTTTGTTTCACTTTGCACATTTATTGCTCTTGTAGTTCGAATGTGGTTTGCCTTTTCCACACAATCCATATCTTTGGAGGACGGAGGGACTTTTTTTCTTCCTTTCGATTAGTTGGGGCACCTTCTTGGTGAGCCCTTTGGACTCTCCATGGAAGGGTTTTAGATTCAAGGCACATTTGGATAAGTGGATTCTATTTGGGATTAGAGCGTTAAATCGAATCCGATCCGCTTCATATGTCGAGATTCAAATTTGTGGCCTAAGGAATTTCAGCATTAAATATTTTGTTAAATTGCTCTGATTCCTTCATTATGTTGTTTCTGGGACTACTTTTATTTGCTTTGCTATGTCTACGGCTTTAATAAAAACATAGAAAAGAATCATTGTTGGCGGTAAATTTGTAGTTGTTGTTCTTTTAATTCTACGATTTTAAACCTTTCCCTTTTACCTTTATCACACAAAATATGTTGCAGTCGAGTATAGTCTTAGTTGAAATGTTGTATTTGAGATTAGTATCTTCATGCAAATTTTGGGTTCGAGCTCGACATGATTAATTTGTATTTGCACTTGCACTTGCACTTGCGTATTGATTGCATTAAGTACGGATTGGGCACCACTTTGTGGATTTCTTTTTGTGAATCACTCTAACGGCTTCATGCTTATCAATCCATTAAGTTTTATAGTACTTTATGAAATTTTTTTGGATAGGGTATTAATTTGTGAAAATATAATTATATGTATTTGTATGTGTCGATTGTTTGTAATTTGTGTTAATTATTTGCTACTTTATATAAACGGGAATGGCGTCTGGACAGAATTGGAAAAAAGCGTGCTACAAAGTTAGTGGTTATCCTTGTTTGTGGCAATTCATTTAAGCCTCTTAAATGGTGCTAGAGTTTAACCTTATTGTGTGATAAAGTAATAGATTTTAAAGTTTAGTGATATTCTTTGTCCTCGACCGATATCTATAATTCGGCGAGTAAATGTGAGTTCCTTTGGGCTTTGACCTCATCGGGGGCTTGATCTTTGGATATTATTGGTCTAGCATCTGCCTGTGCACAAAAGCAGGATGGCTCATAGTTTTGAGAGGCCGCAAGGACACACACTTAGAATTGATATGCCTCTGATCTCGAATCAATGATGATGGTATGATTTTGAACTATGAGGTTGAGGCTTCACAAGCCATAGCCTGAGAAAGTGTTTGGTTGAAGCGATGTGAGAAATGCCTCATGACTTCTTCTTGAATAGGACTAGGTAGGGGTAAGGGTGGCAGTGATGGTGCCATTCCTTCGAAGTATGACCTTTGTTTTGCCTCGGGTTATGAGAAAGCATTATCAAAACAAAGCTATTTTGTTCTCTCTTCCTTCTTTCTTCTATTTATTTTTTTTAACAAATGCGATATCTGCCGTTTTGGCACGGGTTTTAAAAAAGAAAATGCAAACCTTGCCTTCCCATTTCGAGGCGAGACGGTGATTGCCTAAGCCCGATGCGATCCTTATTGAAAGATGCACGGCTCTAGAGCGAGATTGTTATGTTAGATGTCATATTGTGTACTTTTTAGAAGCTGAGAATGGTACATGGTAAATTTCGATATCATGTTTTGCTAGAAGTCTCTTAAAAGAAGTATCACGGATATTGTTGCAATTACATGACATTGAGGAAATGAAGTTATGGGGATAATGGCGGGGAAGAGTCATCTGGATGAGGTTTCTTTGTGGCCGATCATGTCTCATAGGCTCTAAATTGCCAGTTCACTGCAATTGAATTTTTGTTAGATTGGACCTAGTTTCATGTGGATGAATGAGTCGAGTGTTATCCTGTTTTTAGATGGGAAGCTGTGTGGCGGCTCTCGATTAAACGAGTTGGAGTTTGGTGACCTTCCAAGGTGTAGTTCTTCACACTTTGGATGGCTTTGTGACAAAATTGTTACTCCAGTCATGTCACTAGTAGAAATTAAAAGATAACTAATAGTGAGATTATCATCTCGATTTTTATGTAGTAAGTTAAAAAAAAAAAGGTCAGCAAAATATTATTTGATCAAAAAGCTCGCATAGCTTTCGGGCTCGAGCTCGAGAGCTCAACAAGCAGGCCTAAAAAAGCTTGATTGGAGGCTCGGGCTCGGGGCTCGAGCTCGGCTTAAAATAAACAAGCCCAGGCTCAAATGTTCAAGCTCGGCTCGGCTCGGCTCGTTTACACCCCACACTCATATGCGAAATATTGGTTGCATATAAATCTGATACATTTGCGGGAACTGTATGGACCTTTACAACAATTGACTTTGGAATTGTGTTGCTTAATTTATTATCTTATTTAATGTTCTGTAACTATAATTAAATCCATCTTCTGCCCGGGTTATTGATTTACATCGGACATTAAGTAAATGGAATATGATTTTTGGTGTTACCACAATTGGCGTCCTTAATTTGCCATGTTTATGGGTGATATTCTTCGGTGTTGAGTACTTTGCAGCGGGAGCTATTACGGCGAAGAAGATTGTCATCTTTGTCGCTGCGAGATCCGCGAGTTCTCCCACGATATTTGCATAGTGAATCACTTATGGTGTACAACTCCATCGGCCTCGGAATGTGAGAGAAAAGCGGCTTCCTGGATGTCATCCACTCAACCATTTCTCAAGGGACGTGTTCCTAATCTGCATTTGCTTTAGGGGCGTGCCCGATGAGTATTAGTCTAACCATCTGACTCCATTACATCCACAGTATATTATGCTTCCCCGCTTGCGAGTGGATGGTATTTACGAACATACATCGGCACATATCGGTTTGAAGTGTTGAGAATTTTAACGATGTAGGTCCATCGGTGGTGATGGCGGTCAGTGGTCTTGAGTGGATTGTCAAGACAACTATTTGAAATGGTGCTACGATAAAGAAGCGCGTGTGTTATACACGGAATGTCGTGGAAGGCGTTGGCAAAAACCATCATCAATGAACCCAGGAAGTTACTCTAATGAATGGTATTCTTTGCTTCCCTCAACATGCGGGTCCACTACATATCTTTCTGCTTAAACGAGAATCTTATCACCACTTTTGTTTCTTGTGACGACAACACCAAAATTATTTCCCAGGAAGGCGTCGGTCGGTTGAGTTGTGTTCGACTCACGAGAAGAGGTGGCTGAAAAGACCACGAGTCGATTGGCGTCAGCGGTTTGCGGTAAAGAAAGCGTTCACTTATCGGGATGTAGCTTATTGATCTCCATGTGTCTTCGTGACTATCCGGAAAATATCTCGGAGGATTACTGTACTTGCTGGTGCCTTTGGTGTATTGGAGCATGGGTGAAGCGAGATATTGGAGAGTGTGGAGTCATTGCGGATGAAGAATGCGAGGGTCCAGCTTTTCGTGTCCATGAAAGACGGTTGACCAGTGAAGTATGAGTTAGAAGAAGAATATTTCATTACCTTTGGAGATCGGATCCTATTAGCGACATGGTTCCCGACTCTGCATTTGTGGCTGCAGTTTTAAACATCGGTAGTGAGATCCCAGGTAGTTGTTGAATCAAGAGGCCACAAGCGAAAACGAGTGAGAGCGAAAAGGTTGTCCATGCACTTCTTGTTTCTCGGTTTGGAGAGAGAATGGGAGCGGTGATAAAAAGCCGTAGATGGAAATGTAGCATCTTGATAAACGAGTGGGAATGTTGAGAGGCGGCAGAAGGCCTTAAGGAAAGGGTGAGGTAGCATTCAAATTTGATCCAAAATCTTTGTGAAGCCAATCCCTCCCATCTATGTCTTAGCTCCTTTCCTCGGGTTTTTCTTTGTATTCCAGAGCTTCTTCACGATTAATTCTGAGATTTTGTGGTTAAAGTTCTATATCGATCAATATTTCTTAGTTAGTTGAATTAGCTTGCTTAGTTTAGGAAAATATTGGCAGTGATGCCTCGAGTTCAAGCTGGATCACATACATCAACTTTTCTTTCTTATTACCTTATATGTGGTAGCATCTGAGATTTTCCTCTTCGATGCGAGCTTCTAAATAATTTATATTGTTGAAATGAGTTATCTCCCAGAAGTCGATTATCATGCATAACTGAATGTTTTATTAGTGAAACATGTGAAGACGATAATTTTTTCCTAGGTTGTGTTCTATTGTTTGATCCTTATGCTAGATCCAAAATGTTGTGAAGCCAATCCCTATCGCTGTGTCTTACCTCCTTCCCCCAGGTTTTCTCTGAATTTTCGACTTCTTCCTAATTAATTCTGAATTTTTGAGTTAAGTTCTATATGTCCAGTATTTCTTAGTAAACATAATTAGTTTTTTTCTTTATGAAGCTTCATATAATCTTGCTTGTTCATCGATCTATCCCAGGTCAAATAGCAAATTTGCGATCTGTTACTTTAACGATTTGGGGTGCAGCTCGATGATGTTTCCAAATAGTTTTCCTGACTCGATTTTGGGAAAAGCTACTAAATGTTTGAAATAATAAAAGCTATTACAAGTAAAATAAAAAATATAAATAAAAATTAAATTTTCTGAAAAAAAAAAGTCTACTTTGATATAGAGTGCCGATAAGGTATCATTCTAGTCTATTGCTCCTAAAAAATCACCTTGATTTTGTATTTATTTTAAATGAATTGTCTTAGTAACTAAATAAGTATTAAAAAAAACTATTTTGATTAATTTGAGCAATAATAGCTTGGTATAAAAAAATTGGAAAATAAGATATCTTAGAGATTTACCCAAGTATTTTATGTGTGCAAATATTGAGTCATCATTGAGTCCTTAGTTGGAGTAGTTATTTAGTTAAGCGCTATTTCGATTGCATATTCGTTTCCCTGGTGATTGTATAAGCCTAAAAGGATTAATTTTCGTTGTTTGGCTAGCCACTATTGGCTTGCTTGTGTTTACATGTGAAGGGTGTTAGTGGTAGTATGGTATATACATTATAAACCAAGTTTCAACTTTCGAAAAGAATTTATAATTTAAAATGGTATCAAAACAAGAGTTTAATCACTTTAGGGCATGTTTGATTCATATTTTAAAAATGTTTCTATTCTAAAAAACAATAAGAAAAAGAAAACAAGGAGAATATATTTGATTTCAATTTTTTTTGAAAAACAAAGAGGCATAGAAAGCATTAGTCGGATAATAAGAGCGATTTTAGTTTGTGTTTTTAAAAATAGTGTTTAAGAATAGTTTTCAAAATAGGAACAAATGGATCCTTAAGCCACAATTTAGTAGGTAGGAATTTTTACATTTTCTATTCAAACTTTTAGAAAACAAAGAAAACACGTTATGAGAGTCAGCAAAGAAACAAATTTTGAAAACAAGAAAATGAATTCATTATTTTCAACATTTTATATATGAATTAGAAAGCGTATGTCTTGTTTTTACTTTGTTTTCAAGTCATCAGCAGGGTTTAGTCGATTAAGGATAAAAGCAACAGCGGGATTGTGGCTGTTTTCTTCTTTCTTCCCTTTAGTCTTCCACTTGATTTTCTTCTCATCGAGGCTCAAAACACGGGATTGTGAATAGTAACACCCTGCATTTCAAACACATTTTCATTGTTTTCATTAACTTCATTTTCAAGAAAATGGTTTCTGAAAACGGATTTTCTTATTCTTTATTTCAACAAATTCAAGTACAAAACATATTTTACGAAAATGAAAACTAAATATTAAGAATACATTGAAAATTTTCATAATGAATTTTGGATAGAAGTTAAAAATTTTATTGGCCAGCAGGCCTTAATCTTGAAAAACCTAGAGGTTTCTAATAGACAAAGACTTTAAAATGGGTCAAGCATGAAGTTGATACCACCTAGCAAAGGGTGTGTGTGTGAAACTACATGTCGAAACTTCTTTAAGACTTTTTGTAGGATTTGTCGGGCAAGATTTTTTAAAATGAGTTGAGCATGGAATTCACACTACCTATCGAAGCCATGAATGAAAGTACTAATATGAGGTAAGCTTTTTATTTTTAAGATGATTTCAAGTCAACAAAGACTTTAAAATGGGTTAGGTAGGGGCAATTATTTAAGTCATTTTTGTTATTCAAAAGTTGACGGCTGCAATTATTTATATATTTATTTATATTTTTTTATAAGATTAGATGAGGGGGTGCTATTAATAGATGGGGCTTTTTGTTTTTAAGTTGTTTCAAGATAAGCAAAGACTTTAAGATGGGTTGGTAGTGGCAATTATTTGAGTCATTTTTGTTATTCAAAAGTTGACTGACCTATCAAAGTCATGAATGAAAGTGCTAATATGGGCGAGGCTTTTATTTTAAGATGATTTCAAGTCAACAAAGACTTTAAAATAGGTTAGGTAGGGGCAATTATTTAAGTCATTTTGTTGTTCAAAGTTGACACCACATAAAAGTCATGAATAAGCGTTAAAACTATGGAATGAGTTTTATAAGATGACTTCAAAATTCCCTCAGTATGAACAATTACTTTGTTTATTTTCGATATTAGGAAATTTCACACCACTTAGCAATGTCTTACATTCTTAGAAACCCCAACCCTTATACATACAAAAAAGAACTTACCTTTTATTTTTAAATTCTTTGAAAGGTTTAACATTAGAAATAGTAAGATTTTTAGTATTACAATTTTAAAAGCAAGCTGTATTTTCCAAAAAAAAAAGGGTAAATTAAGTCATATCTATTCAAAAGCTTAAGCTTCTTGATGATTAATTGTCATTTATCTATTGGCTATTGCATTTATTATTAGGAAATACAAACGGTATCTTATTTATATGAAGCGTGTTACTCACACCTTATTGATGAATACCTTAAAATAAATGCAATTTTTATATAAATTTTACTTTTCTAACAAGAAGGTTATCTAGGATGCCTTAATCATTGAAAAATTCTCATAAGATATTTAACACTATAATTTAATAAATTGATGCTATCTATTGGATTCTTTTAGTTGATCAACATAAACTAGCGCGATTCTGGGGATCACTAATTGTGAATATTTGGTCAAGATTTTTTCATTACAAATAATAGTATAAATTTAATCTTTTAATCTAAATTTCCTATATAATTGATATGTATACAATCAATTTAATATTTTGATCATATCTACCTCACTTGATTTGGATCACTTGTAATACGTTATTGTCACCCTCTTTATATATTTGTAAGATATTTAGTACTATAATTTAATGAATGGATGCCCATCTATAAATGCTGACACCCAGGCTTAGGGGGTCCGTTATTCACGAATCCAACCAGCGAATACAAGTGGATGTCGGGTTACGACGCCGCCGAAAATAGGCGATCTCCTTTGTGCGGGGCTCTGCCAAAAAACAATACAATATAAACACATTCCAAACGGTCTGATATATCCGTCACATGAAATACATACGCATGGATAAAAATGGCCTCTTGGGCCCATAAATGGAAATACTCATCAATGTACCAACTATATCCAATAGTTACAAGAGTTAATATGTTTTACTCTTATACAACACATATATTAAAATTAACGAGTTCACAATACATGTATACATCATCGAAAAGCCACACCAGGCTTTCTTCTAATCCTCGATCTAGAGACTGACCGTCCCCTCGCACGCTCCACATTGCACGTAAATAATATCCCTCGACGGGGTGAGCTAATGCTCGGTAGTGGAATCGCCCTAAGTGGGCTACTCTCCACCCTAAGTGCGGTCACGATGTTCCAAAATAAACACATTCAAGCGATGCATGATCCTACTTGAATGTCTACGCAGTAACTTCGGATCAGAGGTATCTGACTCTCACACTAGCATGCCTCATGAAATTATTGTTTTGTTAGTTGTAGACAACCCTCAGATGTGTATATATCAATTGGGCGCTCAGAGCCCGATTGATATATTATTTGTTGTGGACTACCCTCCGATGAACCATCAGTTAACAGGCGCTCATTGATTGATATTTTAATTTGGACTACCCTCAGATAGTGTCATTTTAGACTACCCTCGAACCATTTTCTCTAGACTCATCTCATGCACTCACTTCACATGGTCTAGGGTGTTGGGTGCATATGGAATACATGTATGCCAAATCCGTCTGATCTAATCACATGCAAATAACCAAACATGCACATATCCACATAATATCAATCACACAATCATGTATGTAATTAATCAATTCATACATCAAAATTAGCTCACTTGGGCTAATGATGAAACCACGGCGATTCAACTTGAATCACTCGATCAAGCATTTTCACCGCAAAATATATTTTTCGTGTCACTTATTCTAAGAACGATAAAACCCTGAGGTTTGGTTCCATCACTCTCAATTCATTGGTTCACTTTGTGAACACTTATTTCTTGACCATTTAGGCCCTTATACAAACCACAATACAATCCGCGACCTGGAATCCACACCTTAGACACTTGAGCGGTCGGGTGGCCAGTCGATTGTAGATTGGAGTTCACGTAAAATCCAACAATTCGGTCCCAGTTTAAGGCGGTGGCGGCCCCTCACGGCCTCATTAAACTCAAACATTTGCAAAGTATTTAAGAGGAATAAAACCCAGTAAGGAGAAACCCACCTCTTGGAGTTGAGAAAACTCACTAAATCACGGTACCCACCACGAAGCCCTCTCAGTGTCCAAGAGCAATTCTCTTTCTTTGTCCGAAGGCAGCCGACGGTGGATTGCGAAAAATCCCCGATACTCTCTCTCTCTAAAAAATCTCTAAGCCGAAGCCCTTTGTAATTCAGAAACTGCGTCTCACGTTTTTTGGCTTTTGGTTTTAAAGGAAGAGGCCACTATTGGCTGTTTGGCATATTATCATTCAATCCTTTTTCAAATAACAATTATGTCCCTCATTTCCCAGTTTGATATTCGGCACTATCTCAGTCAATCCATTTCATCATTTCTCTACTCCATACCACTTTTGGCACATGGTCGTGTTATATGTGACTTTCGTCGGATCGAAAATTGTTTCACGACACACTGACAGCGATGTCGTAAACGTGTCAACTCCGTATCTCTCGAATTCTCTGAAATTTTACGTGCTAGCTAGATTTAGCGAGGGCGATTCAGCCGGTGCAATCCGTTTCGTCATCAGAATCTAGAATTCCGGTTGCAACGAAATTACAATTTTGTAATCGAAATTACGATTTTGCCCTTTTTCCAAAAATTGGAATTTCTCGGGTCTTACAATACATCTTCACCTACATCAAATAGGATATTGACGTGGGTGACTAATATAATGTGAATGCTTGGTCAAGATTTCGCGATAATACACTGATGAATTTTCTACCTAATGAACATGATATGTATCATAATTGAAGTGCATGTAATTGAAGTCATAAATTAAAGTTTTTAAAAGATGTTTGGAATTAAGTTAAGCCTTGAAAATAGATTAATTAGGAGGATTTTTATGAAAAATTGATAATACCTATCAAGTTGAGCAAAGACTTTAAAATGGGTCGGCCACAGTATTTATTTCGGTTATTTTCATATTTTGGAAGTTGATGATCTTAGATAAAAGCCATGCATTCTATAAAAGTCATAGAAATGCATGTAAATTATGTGACAGGATTTTAAATATGATTTGGAATTTGAAAACACCTTTTTTTGAAAAAAAAAAAATTTGAGGAAAGATTTAAAATGGGTGATGGAATGAGTGTTTTGTTTTTCTATTAAGAAGATGACAATACTTATCAAATTGAGCAAAGACTAATTTAAAAGCAAGTCAAACATGAGTAATTACTTTAACATTTTGTTAACTAGCTTTTTTTGTGGCTATATTTGTTGGTAAATTTTTGAAGATATTTGAAGATAATATGTTTCTATTATATTGATAAGTTAAAATAAATAAAAATTGATTTGAAATAAAAAGAAATAAAAATAATATATGAGATTTAATTTATTTATTTTTCTTGAAATTTTATTTTCTTTTTACTTTTTTTACTTCATGTTTTCTTTTCTGCAATTTTCCCCTCAAATTTTGGGAATCAAAGATAGGCTAAATATATATTTCTTCAAGTAATGGCATTGATTCTAGAGCGGAGCAAGACATCAAAACGAGCATGGCGAAGAACTGAGATTTTCCTCTTTTGGTTACCCGCTGATTTGGGCATGTTGAACCACGGTTATCTCCCATAAATTATGATTATCAATGCATGACCTGGAATGTTTTATTAGTGAAGCTTGTGAACAATAATTTTGGTGCTTCATAATCTTTTAATATTCCTCTTGATTTGAGATGATCTCGACATGTGTTTGTGTAGGTTCCCTTAACTATTGCAATTATCCCTTTATTATCTAGATTTTATTCCATAAATATCATAATAGAATATTTGCCTCCCATAAAAAACTTACCAAACGTGATCCAATCTTGAGGAATTTGGGTTTTCGATATTATCTTTTAGTCTTCCTTATTTGTCCCATAGAATATTGCTTAATGATTTACAGAATATTTACTTCAAAATCGGATTTGATTGAATATGAAAAGTTTTGTCACACAATTTGATGCACAAACTTGTAAGACAACAATTGCGGCATCCTTGTTACACACTATCTTATAATACTGGTTAAGCGGGTGAAACCATTAGCACAATTTTACTAAGATCATACCAACATATTTTTCCTAACACATAGCAATTTTTTCTTTCTTTTTATATTTTCGAGAAGCAAACATAAGATTAGATCGTTGACTTGCTGGCAATAACTTTAAAAGGAGTCAAGCATAGGTAGTTATTTTGGTTGGTTTTGTACTAGAAGATTGTTGAGTTGATAATAAATTTAAATTTAATATTTGATAGCAATTAGACAGATTTGGCCCATGCACTAAACATATGTCGGATGCTTGAGAATGACATGACTTTATCTTTTCTTCCAAATTTCTTTGAGATCGGTATATATATATATACAACATATGTCTGAAGTAGTGTTTGTTAAATGGACTTCTTGTGTCGACATTGAGCCCTCTTAAAAAGAATTGTAATCCTTAATTTTAAACATGTTATTTGTTGAAAGAGCATGGAGCAAAGAGAAGTGAAAAAGAATTTTTTAATTATTTACTATGTAATTTCAATAGTCTATTTTAATTAAAAATAAAAGTAATATTTTAAATTATTTTTCTATGTAATTGCGGGTGTTTAATTTTACTAAAAAAATAGGGTATTTTTGATAGAAAATAAAAAAGTATGAAGTTGACATTACATATTTTCAATTCCATTAATTGTAGTGGAATGAGGGAGTTAGATGTAAACGCAAACAATGCAGGAATGCGAATGTATCACACTTAAGTTTATAAATAAGTGTTTCATTTTCTCCTCATGCTTTTTGTAATAAACTTCATCTCTACCCGACTCGATAATGGCCCATGATATCCCTCATCCTACTCATTACTCGACTGTCGCCTCCTTGCTTTTTCATATTTCTTCTTTTCCCTTTGTCTTCCAATATCATCCTTCATGTCATTTCGACTCATCCCTTTATTTTTGATAAAGAAAATAAAAGTATGATTGACATTACATATTTTTAATTCCATTAATTGTAGTGGAATGAGGAGTTAGATGAAAAAACACCCAATTAATGGGAATGTCGGAATGTATCACACTTCGAGTTTATAAATAAGTGTTTCATTTTCTCCTCATGTACACCACTGTAATAGCTTAAATCTCTACCAGCTCGATAATGGCCCCATCAATATCCTTCATCCTACTCCTTACTCTCTCGACTCATCACCTCCCTTGCTTTCATATTTCTTCTTTTCCTTTGTCTTCAATATCATCCTTCCTGTCATTTTCACCTCACGCCTCTTGCACCTACCATTACTATTTCCAAAGTTGAACAAGATGAGAAGCACTCGCTCTTCTAACATGGAAGGTAAGCCTTGATAATCAAACCAGTTTACTCTCATCTTGGTTTGGACACAATTCACTGCCATCATTGGTTCGAATTGGCTTGTCATAGGTCGGGAAGTGTCTCGATTTAAACCTTGAGTTGTGGTTTGAAAGGTACACTCAATCTCAAATTTTCATCTCCTCCCCAACCTCCTTACTCTTAATTTGTCACAACAACAACTCCCTCCATGGAACCATTCGACCAATATTAGTAATATTTAAAACTAATCACAATTCTTGATCTTGGTTCTAATCATTTCAGCAATTGTAATACGAAGAACGACTTGGGTTTTTAACATCCACTTGGCTTTTATCTTTGGCTTCCTAATAATTTTAGAGGTCGATTCTTCCTTTATAGGAAATTTGAAAAACTTAACTATTTTACATCTTTATGAGAATGAGCTTTACGGTTCCATTCACTCAAGAAATTGGATTGTTAAGATCTCTTAACGATCTTAGATTGTCATTTAACAGTCTCAGTGGTCTAATCCCTCTTTCCATAGGTAACTTGAGGAATTTAACCACATTGTTCCTTGGTGTAAACAAACTATCTGGTTCCATTCCTCAAGAAATTGGATTGTTAAGATCTCTTAATGATCTTGAATTGTCAAATAACATTCTCCTTTAATTTTAATCCACTCTTCCATGGTAGCAGGAATTTAACCACATTGTATCTTGATCTTTGAACAAACTATCTGGTTCCATTCCTCAAGAAATTGGATTGTTAAGATCTCTTAATGATCTTGAATTGTCAACTAACAATCTCATTGGTCCAATCCCTCATTCCATAGGTAACTTGAGGAATTTAACCACATTGTATCTTGATACGAACAAACTATCTGATTCATTCCTCGAGGGAATTGGATTGTTAAGATCTCTTAATGATCTTGGATTTGTCGATCAACAATCTCAGCGGTCGATCCCTCCTTCCATGTTAACTTGAGAATTTAACCACATTGTATCTTGTCTGAACAAACTATCACAGTTCCATTCTCAAGAAATTAGTTATTAAGATCTCTCTTAATGATCTTGATTTGTCATTTAACAATCTCAATGGTTCAATACCAGCTTCATTAGAAACTTGTCGGCTTAACCTCTTTGGGCCTTAATCCTGACAAATTCGGTGATTATACTTCCTTTGGAAATGAATAATATCACTCATTTCGGAATATTTGCAATTATATGAAAATAACTTCATTGGCCGACTACCGGGCAGTTGCCTTGGTAGAGCACTTGTAAATTTTACACCTTTGGGGTGCATTTCGGGTCCTATACGAAGGCTTGAAAAATTGCACTAGCATATTGAGGAGTTCGGCAGCGAAACCCGACTCAGGAGACATAATGAAAGTTTTGGTGTATACCCAAAGCACAGATTATATGTCGATCCTAGCGGAGTAACAATTTTTATGGCGAGCTTTCTAAGAAATGGGGACGGTGCCACAAACTAACACTTGAACATCTAAACAACCCAGTATTTTACGGTGCCATGCCACCTCGACCCAGGAGAGCCACTCAATTATAGCGACTTGATCTTTCCTCAGACCATTTGGTAGGGAAGATCCCAAAGAGTAATTATGTTGCCCTTATTGTTCGATTTATTCTGGCGACTAACAACCAGTCTTTGGGAAGCATTCCTTTGAAATTAGGAAAATTAGCCCGATCTTCAAACCCTTGACGGCATCGAACAGCAAGCGGTCGAATTCCCGAACAAATAGGGGAACCTGCGAAGTATCGTCCTTCAACTTGGTGGGAATCGATTTGTGGATAGCATTCCGAGTGAAGTGGAAGGATGCTTCATCTTTGGAGTCTTGATCTTAGTCGAAATATCTTGACGGGGAGGGTTACATCGCTGCTTGGAGTTACGATTTTCAGAGCGTTGGATCTCTCCCATGCCGGCTCGCTGCATCCACACACTTTTGATGATCGATAAACTGACATGCAACGTGTATCCTACAATCGGTTGGAAGGTCACCTCTCCCAAAATCAAAGCCTTACGCTCCATTTGAGGCATTTAGGAAATAATAAAGGTCTACATTGGTAATAATGTCACTCATCTCGAGCCGTACGGTCAGGAAGAGGCCCGCGAAAGTTTTACGTCTTGATCATACTACTCCTCATTGTGTGAGCACTCTATTGTTCTTATTAAGCTTTTATTATTGAATTTATTTTCTTGTCAGGAATTGAGGAAGAAAACAACCAAGTCTACACTTATGAAGCCGCCGAGTGTCAAAGATCTATTCACAATATTGGGACATGATGGGAACTTGTTGTATGAGCACATCATCGGGAGCCCCCGACAATTTCGGTTCTCAAGCAGGTGTATTGGCGGAGGGGATATGGCTGCTTGTTTACAAAGTAGGGTTGCCAAATAGGCCAGGTTGTTCTTTGTGAAAAGCTTCACTACTCATCAGATCAAGATGGTGGAGATATGGCTGATTTGAAGGCTTTCAAAAGCGAGATTCATCTCTAACACGAGATGAGCATCGCAATATCGTAAAGCTTTATGGCTTCAGTTCATTTGCTAAGAACTCATTTTTGATTTATGAGTTTATGGAAAAGGGGAGCTTGAGAAACATTCTAAGCAACGATGAAGAAGCATTAGAAAAACTTGATTGGATTATGAGGCTAAACATTGTGAAAGGGGTGGCTAAAGCTTTATCTTATATGCTCCATGGTGCTCCACCTCCGGTAATTTCGCTGAGACATAACCCGTGACAATGTTACGTTGATTCGAATATCTGAAGCCCGTGTCTCACGACTTGACACGTGAGCTTATAAGCTAGGACTCATCTAGTGGACTACATTTGCGAGAACTTTTGGTTATCTGCATAAAATTTACCATTTTCTTAATTAGTGCGTTAGTTTATCTTTGTTACCTGTTCTTAAGCGAGAGCGAGCATGATGTAATCTTCTTAATTTGCAGAACTTGCTTACACGATGAAGGTGGATAATAAAACGGATGTTTATAGCTTCGGGGTTGTAACAATGGAGGTAATTATGGGAAGGCATCCTGCTGAACTCATCTCATCACTGTTATCATCAGCATCCTCCTCATCCTCATCCTCATTACCAATGACTGCTGACCATTGGCTGTTGAATGATGTTATGGACAAGCGCCCCTCACCTCCTTTGGATGAAGTGGGTGGTGAAAGTAGTGGTTGCGAGTGAAGATGGCGATAGTGTAAACCCTGACCTTATTGAATGTTATAATAATAGTTTTTAGATGATTAGAGGTCTGATGATAGAAACGAGGGTAGATTAAATTTAGAATACTCGGTCGTCATTTTAACTGGACATGAAGTGGAATTTTCGAAAATTGTAGAATGCCTAGGGAATAATGATTTTTCTTATTATATCCGAATGGAGGTTTGCAAAATTGATAAGAAATTTCAGTTCACATGACTTTGCGATATTTACAAAGAATAAGAGATTTAAGTGAATAGTGATTCCGGACAGAAAATTTGGGCTAACGTGAAATTTTTCGGAAATTGAAATAGAAAATCACGAAAGGTGCGGAATAAATGCCAAGACTACTTGAGAGCTGAAGAAGTGAAACGGAGTCCGTTTGGATAGTTTCCGGGTGATCGAGCGTAATTCGGGATAATAATACGCTATTGTCAAATTTAGATTTAATGATTTACAAATCACGATTTCGGTGATTTCGAGCACGAATCCCCTTGTGAAGGATTTAATTTAGAATAATTCATGGTTATTGAAGTTTTAAACGACCATAAGATATTTTGACATTTAATCGGTATAAAAGCGATTATAAAGGTGGCGAGATAAAAATTTTGCTATAAAGGAGATATTTTATTATGAGAGCCAATTAAAACTTTTCTTAATGACTAAGTTATGAATAAAATAATAGGTTAATGGATTTGTGATTCATTAGAATGGACAGAGCTTATTTGGTTTCAAAGTAATTTTACCCAAGTATGAAAGGGCAATTTTGGAAGAGTTAGTCAAATATAATTTAAGAGGTTAAGTGTCTCGAGAGGAGAGGCATTAGGAAAGGAGAGGAAGAAAGAGAGAAAAGAAAGGAGGAGAGAAAGGGGAAGCAGAAGAAAAGTGAAAGACCAAGTATGAGATGTGATTTTTTCTCCTCATTCAAGCTCTTCAAGTGATCTACAAGTGGAATCAAGAGGAGCCAAGGAAAACCAAAAACAGTAAGTTTTAATGGTGGGAAGTTGGATTTTTATGTTTTCATACCTAATGATTTGATTTTCTTGTATGGATGTTAGTGGCATTTAGGGTTGAATGATGATGATTTTGAGATAAATTGAAAACCATGGATTAGATTAGGGTTTTGACAAATCAAGTGAGTAATGGTTAGGGTTTGATAATGCATTGTGTATGATATGTTGAAATTGGTTGAGTTTATGAGAGTGGGTATAGTAAAGCAGGAATTGGTTGAAAAGGGACCGAATTAGGGGCATAAGATCATGTTGTTGTAAAAAAGTAAAGGAATGCTGTAAAATTTCTGTAAACCCTTGTTTGTATTTTTGGCTATAGATTACGTTAGAATCATCCAAATGAATTTATTCCAATTGGTAAAGAATCATAAGAATGGGGCTACAAATGTATAGAAGGGACCAAGAGCCAAATGTGGCTCTAAAGGCTCCACAAATACGGACTGCAAGGTGAGCTCGTGTAACTTCACTGATTTTGCTATGTTTAGGTATGATTTGTAGTGTTTGGCTACCATAAGTGAGTTGCACTCATCAAATTAAAGTGATTAAAATTCTAGGTAAAATAGACTTCTAGGGGAAAAATTTATCTAAAGGGTTCACATGCAAATTGTAAACTTAAAGTGCCCAGAAAATGGTTTAAAGTGGAGCTATGTGCAGATTTTGTTCTGCAAACTGAGTATTTGTTGTGCAGGTGTGTTATATGGTTGAGAATTTAGAGACGGAATTTTAAATTGAAAATTTAAGAGATGTTATTTGATATATGAAATGATCACAGAGAGTTCGTAGAATTTTGAAGACCATTTGAATAATTTTTTAGTCATAAAGTCCTATAGGGTATGGTTGGAAAAGGTTGGCCAAAATGAATGAGTTTTTAGTGCTTAAGGGTAATTTGTTCATTTGGCTTTAAATGAATGTGTATGAGTGGATTAAAATGGAAGTTATAGTTAATGTATAGTTGTGATTTTCTTGAAGGGTGAAAGGATGATCGGACGGGAGCAGGAACTCCAGCCGGAAGCAAGCGGAATTAAGGCGGTGGCTTGTAGTGAAATGATATTTTGAGAATTTAGTTTTTAAAAGTGAATGGTTTTAATGTTAAACTGAAGTTTAATGTAAATTTTATGTAAATGTTAAGGCATATGGAAATGTTTTATATTGCATTGTTTATCTTGCATCAATGCATATATTTAGATAATATTAAATATGTATGCATATGTTAAGGTATTATGAAAAGTTTAAAAATGTCTAAAAGTATGCATATGTGTTTTAATGATAAAGTAAAGGATTTAAATGTATTTATAAGAATGTATTTTTGAAGAAATGTTTCTGCGATGGTTACCACAAACCCCTATGTTTGGTATGACGATATCGTAGAAATACTTTATGGCGTGTAAGTTAAGAGGGTAAAGTTATAGGTTCTTAGCGAGGGAGAGGAAATAGGTGTCTAGAGTAATATCCTTACAAGTGATAAAAATTACTATGGCTTGGAACCCTATGCAAAGCGTGAGTTTCTCAGCGTAGTGGTGTATTTAGTGTATTGTCCCTCACCGTCGATGCAGGAAACTGTTCGGTGTGTTTATTCCCCTGGGTTCCATCAGAAAGAATGAAAGAAAGAAATAAAGAAAGAAAGTTTAAGGCTTAAATGCTTAAAGCATAAATGGATTTTAAATGCATAAGTATTTCTGGAAAGAAAGTTTAAGGCATAAATTCTTAAAGCATAAATGGATTTTAAATATAAGTATTTATGAAAAGAAGTTTAAGGCATAAATTCTTAAAGCACAAATGGATTTAAATGCATAAGTATTTATTGAAAGAAAGTTTAAGGTATAAATGTTTAAAAGCATAAACTGATTTTAATGAGTATAAGTATTTATGAAAGAAAGTTTAAGGCATAAATGTTTAATGTATAAATGGATTTTAATTGTATAAGTATGTATTATTTTGATATGTACTGGTATTATATAAATGAAAATGTACACTCACTGAGCTCGTTTAGCTCACTCTTTTTCCATATGTTTCAACAAATATTTTCAGGACCTGAGACAGGTGCATCGGTAGAGTACCCTCCTGTGCAGTGAGTCGAGCTATCGAGGAGACGACGCATGTGACTGCATTGAAAATAATTTGCATATTGTATATGTGAATATTTTGTCATGTTTTGATAAAATTATGCATGGAATTGAAGAAGGTTTAATCTTTTGATGATTTGAAAGAATAAATGTATATATATGTATATTGTGTTTGATTGGGTTGTGGACGAGGAGTCTAATATGGAAGTTGATGAATTAGGAAGTTTAGAAGTGTTTTTAAATGTTTTCATCGAGGTTTTATGTAAATTTGGGAAAGTCCAGAAAAAGCAGGAGAAACTGCAGTAGATTTTCTGGAAAGAATCACAAGTGTTGGAAAGAAAGAAAAAGAAATTTTTTTGCTTGTCGCTTCCGCATTATTTTTAAAAGATATGTAAGTGTAAAGGGGTTCGCTCCGAGTTTTAATTTATGGTTTTTAAGGAAAAGTTTCTATGTCGGATTTGGGTGCGGGAGGGTCCTCGGGTTCGTGAGGTTAATCAGGGTCGGGATCCTTCAACATGGTATCGAAGCGAAGTTTGAAAATGTTATAAAAAAGATTTGAAAATTTTATTTTTATATGATTGTTTAATGTTTTCTTTTAAAGATTTCAAAAAAAAAAAAAAATTTTAGTGATTTAAAATCATATATACATTACATGACATATTAATTTTAATTCACGAAGAAAAATGCGTCGTCGGGCCCGACCACCCACCCGGGAGAGCTCCACGAGACGTGCGTACCACACGGGGAACATGTTTATGAGTGCGTATGTTCCTCCACCGCGATCTGCATTGGGGGCCGCCACCGCCTCCCGAGGGTTGTAAGGAGGACCAGTTACCTTTAGAGCGGATGTGAAACCGGATGTTAGCCACGACATTTAATGGCCGAGTGGTAGAAGCGGTGTCCATTGAGAGGGTAAGGAAATTAGAGGCAAGAAATTATAATGGTATAGGAAGTCTGAAGGCATGGTCGGTAGTAAGAGGGTAATGAGATGGTTAATTGAAAATGCATAGGTTTAATTTAGTTTAAGTGAATCAATGACATTAAGTGAATTGTTAATAGTAATTGTTGAAAAGAAAATGGAAGGAATTGAAGACATAATGATGAATGTGTAACAGGTAGGATTTTGCCACCCTAGGAAAAGTATGGAAAAGTTGATTGTTACAACAGAGTGATTGTTGGAGGCTAGGAGTTTTTGGCAGACTTGATATTATTAGATATCCATGACTTTGATGTTATATTAGGCATGGATTTACTATCTAGACATCATGCTACAAAGGATTGTTATAGGAAGGAGTTGGAGTTCTATATTGAGGAAGGCAGAGGTTTGTTTATGTAGGTTACGGAAAATACTACCTACCAATAATATGACAGTTATGTGGGCTAGTAAAATACTTTGAAAGTTATATTAAAAGGTACACAACTTATCTTATTGAGGTGAGGATAATGGTAGTCGAATGGAAGATATTACGATAGTGAATAATTTCGGGATGTATTTCAAGAGGATCTTCTAGATATATATAAAAAAAAAAAAAATTATGAAAGTTTAAGATTGTATATTGATTCTGAGAGAGTTGAATAAAGTGAAAATACGCAATCAACACCCATTTACAGTTGATGATCTTTTTTGATCGATTCGGGGAGAAGCGAGGGTATTTTGAAAATGGATCTAAGCTCGGGTTACCATCGATTAAAGATTAAATTCGGAGGGATGTTCCTATAATGACTTTCAAAACTCTGGTATAGGCATTATGAGTTCTTAGTCATGCTAGTTGGACTAACTTATATCAAGTAGCTTTTATGGATCTTATGAATAGGATCTTCTGACCTTATTTAGATGGAGTTTGTTATAGTATTCATTGATGACATTTAATCTATTTAGCGGTAATGAAGATCATGAGAAGCATCTAGGTAAATTCTATTTACTTAGTATGCCAAAACAATAAATTCTAGTTAAGTTTAGACGGTGTTGCCTTTCCTAAGGCATGATTTGATCAGAAGGGGGGTTTACATTTGATCCTCAGATTGAAAATTGTGAAGCCCGAAAACCACCTCTGATGTGACGAGGAGATACAAAGTTTCCTAGGTTAGGGGGTGTGCTCGGAAGGTTGTTAAGGGATTTTCAAAGTTAGCGGATCCTTTGACTAAATTGACAAGGAAAGAGATGAAAGTTTGTATGGTAGAGACATGTCGAGAAAAGATTCGATGAGCTAAAAGGAATTTGACCTTAATACTAGTTCTTACAAATTCGTCGGTGAGAAGGATATACGGTATATTGTGATGTAGGCTGGAGCTTAGGGGTGTGTTAATGCAACATGAAAATGTCTTGATATATGATTTAAGGCAATTAAAAAAAGCATGACGAGAATTATCTAAGACATAACCTAGAGTTGGTTGTTGTAGTCTTTCTTGTATATGAGGCATTACGTATGGAGTTGCATGTAAAATTTTACAGATCAAGAACATGTAATATTTATTCATAGAAAAAAAAAGAGTTAAATATAGAGACGGGAGGAGATGGAGGTTGAACTCATTAGGATTATGGGTGCACTATTGAGTACCATCGGGAAATGTTAATGTAGTACTTGATGCTCTTAGTAGGAAGCCTACGGGTTCCATATCTCACTAAAGGCATGTACCTCCTAGATTTATGGAATTGAGGTCTTTAGGTGCGAACTAAATTGTGGATATTAGTCCTGTACTAATAGACAAGGTAAAGGGGCTATAGACTCGAATACGATCATGATTAAATTGAAAGGAGTGATGCAGGCGGGTTAAAAGGATTTTTAATGCGGGCATATGGTATAGTGATGATAGGTCACAGGTTATGTGTACTAGATGTGGGAAGATTAAGAAATAAATTAGCGGGAGAGGCTCACTTTTCTACATAAAGGATGCACCAGTGGAAACACTACAAATGTATCATACCCTAAGGGAATACTAAAGGTGGAGGGGTAGAAGAAAGATGTTGCAGACTTATTTCTAACACCCCATTTGTCAAAAAGTTAAGGTCGAGCATCAAAGATTTGTGGTTCTTATAGTCTCTTCCGATCCCTCGCGGGAAATGGGAGAGAATCATGATGGATTTTTTATTTCCACTTTGCCGTAGTGGTTATGACGTGATATAGGTGATTGTGCATAGATCGACGAATCACTAATTTCCTACCTATGGAAAATAGTGACTTAGCTGAAGTCAATGAGTTGTATATAAAAGATTGCACGACTTCTACGGATGACCAATCCGAAAAGAGCCATACGACATTGTTATGCTCAAGGCTTGTGTGTTAGAGTTTAAAGGAAGTTAGAAAGACATTTACCATTAATGGAGTTTTCCTACAATAATAGTTATCATGCAAGATTGAAATGGCGCCTTATGAGGCCTTATATGGAAGGAAGTAGACTTCCATTATGTCGGGATGAGAAGGAGAGAAATTCTTAGGTTCATAAATTGTTCAGCTACAAATGCATAATGTTAAAGCACATGATAGATTAAAGATAGCTCAAGATTGACGTAAAAGTTATGTGTTAATAACCCAAGGAGAGATTTAGAATTCTGTGGGGATCGTATTTATGAGGATATCACTCCTGGGAAAGGGTGTTTATATCTCTGAAGAAAGGAAGTTAAGTCCTCTCTATATGGGACTTTATGAAATTATGAAAATAATCGAGAGGTAGCTGCCTTGGTTGAGGTTGCCACTGAATTGTCCGTAATACATGACATATTTACATTTCTATGCTTCAAAGTATATGACGTGATTCTTCAAATGTGTTAAGAGATCAACCGGTTGAATTGAAAGAAGATTTGACGATGAAGAAAGACCGTCTAAATTGTTGGATCGAAATGATTAGGTTCTTTTTGAAACAAAGTGACTCTTTAGTAAAGGTGTTGTGGATGAATCACAGAGAGAGGAAGCAATATGAGAATTTAAATTTCGAGATCTAAATTTTATAAGGAGGGGTGATTGTAAACCCCAACCTTATTGAATGTTATAATAATAGTTTTTGAAATGATTAGAGGTCCAATGATAGAAACGAGGGTAGATTAGAATTTAATGCCTGGACGCCATTTGACATGAAGTGGAATTTTCGAAAATTGTAACCGAATGCCCTAAGGAATAATGATTTTTCTTATTATATCCGAATGAGGGGCTGTAAAGGAATTGGTGAAATTTCATTCCTATGACTTTAAACTGATATTTACAAGAGAATAGGAGATTTAAGTGAATAGTGATTTCCGGACCGAAAATTTGGAGCCTGCGCTGAAATTTTTCTGAAATTGAGCCGAAAATACGAAAAGGTCTGGAATAAATCATAAAGACTAACGAAACTGAAATAAAGTGAAACGGAGTCCGTTTGGATGTGGGCCTGTGTGATCCGAATCGTAATTGATAATAATACGCTTATTGTCCGAATTTCCGATTTTAATGATTTTAAATCGGACATGATTTCGCAGCCTGAATCCACTGTGAAGGATTTAATTTAATAATTCATGGTTAATTTGAAGTTTAGACGCACTATAGAATATTTTTGACATTTAATCTGCATAAAAGCAAGATAAGGTGAAACCGAGATAAAAGTCAAGAGGCGGAGATATTTTATTATGAGAGCCAATTAAAACTTTTCTAATGACTAAGTTATGAATAAAATAATAGGTTAATGGATTTGTGGATTCATTAGAATGACCAATGAGCTTTATTTGGCTAAAGGTAATTTTGCAAGTATGAAAGGGCAATTTTGGAAGAGTTAGTCAAAATATAATTTAAGAGGTTGTTGTCTCAAAAGGAGGAGAACCCAGAGGGAGAGAAAGGAGAGGGAAGAAAAGAGAGAAAGAAAAGGAGAGAAAAGGGGAAGCAAGAAGAAAAAAGTGAAAGGGCCAAGTATGAGATGTGATTTTTCTCCTCATTCAAGCTCTTCAAGTGATCTACAAGTGGAATCAAGAGAGGGAGCTAAGGAAACCAAAACAAGTAAGTTTTTAATGGTGGGAAAGTTGATTTTTATGTTTTTCATACCTAATGATTTGATTTTCTTGTATGGATGTTAAATTAGTGGCATTTAGGGTTGAATGATGATGATTTTGAGATAAATTGAGAAAGCCATGGATTAGATTAGGGGCTTTGACAAATCAAGTGAGTAATGGTTAGGCTTGATAATGCATTGTGTATGATATGTTGAAATTGGTTAGGGATTTATTATGAAATTGAGGTATAATGCATGGGAATTGGTTAGAAAAGAAATGAATTGAGGCATAAAGATCATGTTGTAAAGTAAAGGAATGCTGTAAAATTTCTGTAAAACCCTTGTTTGTATTTCTTTGGCTATAGATTATGCTAGAATCATCCAAAATGAATTTATTCCAATTGGTAAAGAATCATAAGAGATAGGGCTACAAATGTATAGAAGGGACCAAGAGCCAAATGTAACTCTAAGGCTCCCAAATACGGACTGCAAGGTGAGCTCGTGTAACTCACTGATTTTGCTATGTTTTGGGTATGGTTGTAGTGTTTTGGCCATAAGTGGAGTTTCACTCATCCAAATTGAGTGATTCAAAATTCTGGGTAAAATAGACTTCTAGGGGAAAAATTTATCTAAAGGAAGTTCATGCAAATTGTAAACTTAAAGTGCCCAGAAAATGGTTTAAAGTGGAGCTATGTGCAGATTTTGTTCTGCCAAACTGAGTATTTGTTAAAAGTAGATTGTGTTATATGGTCGAGGTTTAGAGACGGAATTTTAAATTGAAAATTTAAAGAGATGTTATTTGATATATCAAGAACTGATCTGAGAGTTTACAAATTTTGAAGACCATTTGAATAATTTTTGAGTCATAAAGTCTATAGGGTATGGTTGGAAAAAGGTTGGCCAAATGTGAATGGAGTTTTTAGTGCTTATGGGTAATTTGTTCATTTGGCTTTAAATGAATGTGTATGGTGGATTAAATGAAGTTAAGGATTAATGTATAGTTGTGATTTTTTGGAAAAGGTGAAAAGGATGATCGGACGGGAACGGAACTCAACGGGAAGCAAGCGGAATGAGCGGTGAACTGGTGAGTGAAATGATATTTGAGAATTTAGTTTTTAAAAGTGAATGGTTTTAATGTTAAACTGAAAGTTTAATGTAAATTTTTATGTAAATGTTAAGGCATAAGGAAATGTTTTATATTGTATTGTTTTATCTTGCATCAATGCATATATTTATGGTATTAAATAATATGTATGCATATGTTAAGGTATTATGAAAGTTTAAAAATGTTCTAAAGTATGTGGCTATGTGTTTTAATGATAAAGCAAAGGATTTAAATGTGTCATAAATGTATTTTGAAGAAATGTTTTACTGATGGTTACTCCTAAACCCCCTATGTATTCCAAGCAGGACTGACATCGTCGGCATTTTTAAGCGTGTAAGGATTAAGAGGGTAGTTGGGAAGTTACTAACCGAGGGAGGGAACAGGTGTCTAGAGTAATATCCTACACGTGATAAAGTACTATGACTGAACCCTATGCAAAGCGTGAGCTCCAAGAAACAGAGTGGTTATGACTGGAATGTGATCATCTTCACCGTCAGCACTTAAACTGCTCTGTGTTTATTCCCCCTCGGGTTCCATCGTAAAGAATGAAAGAAAGAAATAAAGAAAGAAAAGTTTAAGGCTTAAATGTTGTAAAGCATAAATGGATTTTTTAAATGCATAAGTATTTCCGAAAGAAATAAGGCATAAATTCTTAAAGCATAAATGGATTTTTAAATGCATAAGTATTTATGGAAAGAAAGTTTAAGTATAAATTTAAAGTTACAAATGGATTTTTAAATGCATAAGTATTTATTGAAAGAAAGTTTAAGGTATAAATGTTTAAAGCATAAACTGATTTTAATGGTATAAGTATTTATGGAAAGAAAGTTTAAGGCATAAATGTTTAATGTATAAAATGGATTTTAATTGTATATATGTATTATTTGATATGTACCGAAATGTTATATAAATGAACAGATACTCACCGAAATTCATGAATTTCACTCTTTTTCCCATATGTTTCAACAATATTTTAGTGACTGAGACAGTATTCCAGTAGAGTAATTCTCCTGCGGCAAAGGAGTCGAAGACACGAGAGACGACGTAGATGTGACCGTGATTGAAAATAATTTGCATATTGTATATGTGGAATATTTTGTCGTGTTTTGATAAAATTATGCATGGAATTGTGTTAAGGTTTAAATGTTTTGATGATTTGAAAGAAATAAATGTATATATATGTATATTTGTTCGATTGTCATGGGACGAGGGAGTCCGCATTATGGAAGTTGATGAATTCAGTTTAGAAGTGTTTTAAATGTTTTCATCAGTTTTGTAAATTGGAAAGTCCAAACAGAGGAAAACTTCCGCTCATTTTCCTTCGAAAAAATCTAAGTGTTGGAAAAGAAAAGAAAAAGAAATTTTTTTACAAGACTTCGTCTCGCATTATTTTAAAAGATATGTGAAGAATCAGAAGGGGTTCGCTCTACTGATTTTAATTTATGGTTTTAAGGAAAAGTTTCTATATCTATTGGAGCAGAAACCCCCTGCCATGAGGTTAATCCGGCTCCAGGATCCCCAATTTAAGCATGCTTATGTGTCAATCCTCAATCTCACTAACTATGCAACAGATTGATGAGCACTCTCAATGCAAGGGCCACCACTATCGAAACTGCTTTCCATGATTACATCAGACCGCTTGGTCATGGAGGCAAACTACTTACTATCTCACTTCTCCATGTGTATTTTTTTTTTATCATCCGTAATCATTGATTTTATTGGGTGATTTTTGAAAATCTTTCTTTTCTCTGCCTCACTTTGCACTCACCCAAATTGGTTTTGATGCGCCTACGACTATGTCTCTCCTTTCCGAGGCTTTATCATCTTCGACCGCTTCCTCCGTTTTTGGAGAGACTTGATACCTCTAGGTGCTGGGAAATGAAGTGGGTCGTTCCTCGTCTACATGTCCTATAAAGGGAAACCATACCGTATACCATAATGCATCAGGCTTTTATTTTGATCATAGTTTTTTTTTCCTTCCCATTTTTCAACATTAGGTTTTTAATTTTGTTTGTTTCGTTTTTTGGTCATGTTCTATGGTGATAGTTTGACTGTGGAATTCATCCAAGATACTGTGCATGGTCGCTTTGCCATTCTTGAAGATATTGATCCTTCAACCATCGATGTCCTTTTCGTGACACAGATACCTTTTCCTCGCAGCTACTAAAATGTTATTTATTTTTATAACTTATAATCATGAATTGAGAAATGAAGTTTAGACAATATCATTATTGTTTTTTATATTGTAATCCTAGGTATGGTCATTTTTCTGCAATTTTTTTTTTTTTTTAAACAATGGAATGAATTGTTCTCGAACGGGTTAGCCCATCGAGAAAATGACCAAACAACTATTGCTAAAGCATATAAAGATTTGACTAGATTTGTTAAATGCATTCGCTTCTCGATTGGTCAGGAAGGGACTTAGATTTGGGTCTTAAATCTTTTTATTTTCTGGTTCTAAATTTTTGTCAATGTTATCTTTAAAGTTTCAATGAGTGTCTTATTCCATGGAAATGGATTCGAACAACAATTCAGCATCACTATAACGAGTTTGTGCTTTACTCTCATCCTTCTTGTACTTCTCAAGGTCTAAATGGTCCACGTATCACGCATTAGCTTAGATCCGCTTTAGTTAAATTTGCAGCTTGCTCTAATGTTCCTATCTCGTGCCCTTATTCGAAATTAATATCGTTGTAAAAACATCCACTACTCCCATTCTTAAACTTAAATTCCTTTCTACCATAGATTCTTGCACTCGAACTGGCGTATTCTACCCGAGTGCAAGAATTCATCGCTTTTAGATCTTCATCCGTGGGAATTTGTTCTTCACCTCTATGAGATTAATCAATTTTGTCTTCAATATATGGACGCTTTTGGCAAATAATACTAATATAGCAAAGAATTTGTCTATTAAGATTTAATGGACTATACTTCTAATATTTCATTCTTTTTGGTGCTCCACTACAGCATTATGTTATTGTTCTGACTATAGTTTCAAACACACATGTTACATAACACACCAATCTAATAAAATATAAAACTTGCTCAAAAAAAAAATAAGCAATATGGTGTGTGTATTTCTCATATGCCAAAATATCTGGTCATTTATAATCCTAATCATGTGCATCGTCTCGACATTTACAACACTGACTTTAGATGTGTTAATTTTATTATCTCATTTAATGTTCCCCGTAACTATAATTAAATCCATCTTCGGCAGTTATTGGATTTCACGATTAATAGGAAGTAAATGGCATACGATTTTCGTGTTAAACAATGGGCACGTCTCGAGCCGCCATGTTTATGGTCAGATATCGGGCTGGTGTTCAGTAATTTTACATCGAGACTATTCTTGCGAAGAAGATCACATTCAGGCTGCCGAGATCCTCAGCTTCTTCCCAGATTTCAATCCCCGAAAATGACAAAACCATTAGAGGCTGGCTGAAAAAAGACCCTGTGGCCTAAGTGAAACCTGCCACGCTTTCGTAAAGAAAGCGCTCACTTATCGTGATAATGGCACTTGATGATCTCCATGTCTTCTCGCAGCTATCCACATAAAATATCTCCCAGAGGATTACTATTTCTTACAGTGGTGCCTTTGGTGTATTGAAGCATAAAGCTGAAGCGTATATTCGAGAGTGTGGAGTCATCATGCTACGAAGAACTGAAAGGGTCCGCATTTTCGTGTCCATGAACTGACAGTTGAAGTATGAGCCGAGAAGCCATATTTCATTGCACCGAGATCAGATCCTATTAGCTGACATGGTTTCACTGTTATCATCAGCATCCTCCTCATCCTCATCCCTCAGTTTCACATCGCTGACCATCAAGCGTTAAATGACATTATGGACAAGCGCCTCGCCTCCCGTGGATGAAGTGGTGAGCCGAACGAGTGGTTGCAGTTGAAGATAGCATTAGCATGCTTATGTGTCAATCCCCAATCTCGGCCAACTATGCAAAGATTTCATGCGTGAGCACTCTCGAATGCAAGGCCACCACTATCAAACCGCTTTCCATGATTATATCGTGAACTCGTCGTCATGGAGGCAAACTAGCCGGGATGGTCCTACTTCTCCATGTGTATTTTGTTTTATCATCCGTAATGACTGATTTTATTTAGACGAAAATCTTTTTATCTTTGTCTCTCAATTTATAATGACGTTTGGTTGCTTATAAGTGGGAAAGGAGAGAAACTCGGAATATTGATGACCGAATTGGACTCAAGCTTTATGGTACAAGATAGCAAGAGAAGTACTCTAATTGGTTACCACAAATTTAAAATGCATATTTGAAGTTTACCAAGCAAGGTGAAATTTTGCTTTAAATTGTGTTTGATTGTCGAGGAAGAGGGACAAATGGAGAGAAATCAGACTACCAAGATGTAAGGCCATTTTTGCAGATTTATGTGCTTATATTCAAGATCGCTGAGGAATGTGGACTGCTTGTTTAGCATTTTGGGAGGGACTTATCTTTTTCTCACAAGAAGAATATATATGTGTGTGTATATATATATAGAGAGTATATTAGCAAATTTCTGAAATTTTCTTTATGTTTATGTTTGGTCGCTAAGGAAGTGTGGGAAAAGAGGAAACTTGACATTTCTCAATCTCAAGGACATGGGTACATGCAAGATCACCTTACAGTATTTCAAAAGTACTTTCTTCCTTAATTCGCAAAAATATTTGTAGTATCCGGAAAAGTAACTTCAAAATGAAAGATAAATGTGATGTGCTTCCGTTTTTCAAAGCAAGCATCGTTAGTAGAGCATGTAAATTTTGGTTGAGAATTCACTTTTAAATTGTTCTGGGGTGGTTAAAGAAGTGAGGAAGGACAGAATTGAAATTTGAATTTTAAGGCATGTCTACTCTGGGCTATATACTAGCAGCCCTTACATGGGATTGTTTGTATAGTATTTTTGGAAAGACTCTAGTCTTGAGTTAACAAAGATAACATACTCACTTTAAATAATTCTATGTGTCGACAAGGAGAATTGAGTGAACATGACGATGATGATTGAATATGAAGAAGGGTCCACTGAAATTATCCTCGCAAGGGAACAGAGATAATCATTAAGAAGAAAAGGGTCGGATTTCAAAGAAAGATGCGATCAACATACACACAGGAGGTAGTCCTAAGACTGCTCTATATGTATGGTCATTGCTTAGGATTACTTTGGCTGTGGTGTGTGCTCCTCAGAGCAGGAAGAATTTGAATTCTAAACTCTAATGTTTTCATAGGATACCAGTCAGACTCCACATCAAATCCACTTCCCTCCTCAATCATACATTTTCTCGATCGCAATGCATCGCAATTTCATCCCAAGGCACTTGCAAGAGGTGTCGAACAAACCCCAAAACTTTGAACCGAATGTGCCGACTTCTATTCATTCTATTTTTCTATTATCAATATTTCTTTGTATTGATGATCCGCCACAGACTAAGGCTCACACTGTGTATTTATATTTTTCACGAAGAAGATTGTTAGGTCTAATTAAATGGGCTATGTGTATGTGATAAACCTTAACGTCTTTGTACTTCAAAACTGGAAGTTTGGTCGGGTATGGGCAAGAGAATGCAAAAGACTTCATTATTTACCCGATAAATCGCACACTCTTTTAATGAAGAACATGCATGTTGGACTCGACCTTGCTCGGGAGCAAGATGAAGGACTTGAGGTCCGTAAACAATGCCTTCATGTACCTTTCAGATCCCGTAATTTACCCAAAGATTCTTTTTCACCGCTTCCTCTTCAAATTCCGTAAACATTTTATTAGAACTCGCTGTTGTTTACCTCGATTAAAGGAAGCAACCTCATAGCACACCTATGATGCGCTTTGACCTTAGTGGCTGAAACCTCCCATATGGAGGTTGTGGCTCCATAAATCGACCTCTCTCGCTAACAGCCCACTTTCGGTTTGTATAATATGTGTTATGACTATATGGCAATGTTTGAATTAATGATATACTACATACCATGCAAGCTCGACTCATATATGTTTCCATGTAGTCCAACAAAGTCAAGACCTGGTCCCGTCAAGTGTGTCCCTGGGCCTAGTCAAGTTTGGCTCCCATTCTAAAGTATGCCCCCAATCTCCTGGCAGTTCCAATGCTAGCCCCAGCTTTTCCTTTTTCTAAAAAAAATATCTTTATACACGATTGTTGATCTCTGACACAGGTCTTGAACTCCGAACCTCCCAAAACTCAACCCAATCCCTTTCTAGCTCAAGTCAAGCCTCAAGGAAAAGCTAATGCTATCTCCAAATATCCATGATTTGAACACTTTAGTTTTATGTATTTTCACAAACCAAATATCATGAAAGGTTCATATCAGAGGTAAAATAAGCTTATTATTACTTAAAGTGGTTTTGATTCCTGGTTTTACATGTTTATAAGAGCCGCTAACCTTGTAATTAATAATGTCAAATTTTATTTTGACATGTCTTTTACGCTTATCGGGAACTGCAAAGATTCTTGTAAACCTTAGTGGCTTTGATTTCATATCAGCGTTTTTAAATAGCTTGATTTAAAATTTATGTCTTGTCGGTTGTTTTTTTTGTGGCCAAGTGGTTGTCAGAAATGCTTATTGTTGTGCTCTTCGACCAATTTAAATCGAAATTCATCTCAAGATCTGAACATTGCTCCTCATCGTTTTTTTTTTTCGAACTCGCGGAACGCGCGATCAATGCAACCATAACAGCGATCCATCGCTACCCTAAACAAAGGTAATCGTCATTAAATCCAGGTTGTGTGCACAAGGCGCATCACGTAACTCCAAAGTCGCTACAAGACATTGCGCCAAGTAGCGCTCCGGGGGGTCGTGTAAAGGTCAATGCGACGCACAAGAAGTCAATGCGGCGCGCACGCATTCGTCGCTACATACATCGCGACGCACCGCTCCGCCGCGCCGCCTCTATCGCTGCACTCCAGTAAAGCCCGTGTCGTGACACCAAATCTGCCCAACAACCTAGGCCAGTCATGATTTCGAATTCGTCACACTTCGCGGGTAGCCAATTCAGGTCATGACCAAAATCCAGGTCGTATTCGCTTTCCGCCCCAACTCAGTCAACAAAACTGTGTCGCGATCCCAAAATGGGGTCACGACCCACTTCAACAGCCAGTCGCCACTCAATGGCCATCGTCCCTTGGCGACGCCAAAAGCAAAGTCGCCAGCCTACCAGTGTCGCGACGTTAACTTCCGGGTCGCAACCTCAAGCTTCCACCAAACCAGTCGCGACCAAATCGATGTCACACCTCAAATCACCCTAACCTACAAAGACCTCTTTCTGGTCGCAACCTACCGTCTTACCCACCCACCAGGCTCACGCAAAATCTTGCGCAGGGACCCAAGGTCAAGCCCTCTATGTTTGAACCCATCGCGACCCTCCAATCCAGTCGCGACCAGTGGTCTCCCCGCACTCAACCTTGTTGCAACCTCCTCAAGACTAAAACAAGGTCGCAACCTCAAAGCTGTCGCGACCCCAAATCGGCCCAAATGCGATGTCACGCTCGGTGAATTCATGTCACGACCAAGGACCATTTTGGTCCCAATCCCCAACCAGCACGCGCCTAAGGTCGCTGGCGTATACTGGTAATCGTCAGAGTGACCGGCCGCGTGCACACCGCCCGCCTTATGCATCAGCGTTTTCTGCTAGTCACTACCTTAACTGGTCGCGACTGGCATAGAGTTTCCAAGCGCAGCCATTCCAAATTTTCCTCGCCTCAGATATATATATATATATTTATTTATTTTTTTTTTTTCAAAATCCTCCAATAGCCTTCCTGCCACCTTGAAGGTGTAGTAGCCTAAACAATTGAAATTTTTACAACTCAAAATTTTAAGAGTTTAATTTTAGCCCTTTTTCTTGTGCAAAAACTTTGAATAATTTTCCGTGGTTCCCACAAAACACACTCGTTTCATGTTCAAAACTGGAACACTTATCCAGGAAATTGTTTGCATTATTATTATTTTTCATTTCCGGACTGCTCGCCTCATAATTCCTCGAACCTGTGGGTTTTATTTTCGACCAAGTTCGGGACATTTTCCTATATGCTATTTTACTGCTATTACAATTTCACACAATTCAAAACACACATCACAATTAATCTATCGTAATGCACAATGGATGCAAGGATCGAATTCTTGCACGAGCTCCTAAGTATTCGTGATACCCATTTCTAATACTAAACTCCAGACGCCCCAACCGTAGTCCCGCCGACCATCATTAACTCGTAAATCAGGCGCTCACATCATGACCCAGATGAGTAAAATGAAGGTCACGTGAGGGCCCATTATCCATACTCATCAAAAATATATTTTATACCAAAAGAATTTAATTGCAAATTGTTTTGATTACAATTTATCCAAAATCGGGGTCTCTTGCCCGTAATTTTACAAAAATACAAGATAAGGCCATACTAGGCCATTTCTTGCTCTAAGGCTTCTGATGTCTCCATCCTGTGCGCCTTCAGATCTGCTGAAATAGTTTTTCCTCGATGTGGTGAGCAATGCCTGCAGAGTGAAATTTCCTACTGGGTTACTCTCACCTAAGTGCTCATGCAATGCACCTCGAAGGTTCAAGTAAAACATACAACATATGCTAATATATCAATCATGCAGCAGGCTTAATATAAATCTAATTTACTAACCACATTTTGTTTGATTCATAAATAATAACATAAAAATTAGCTCACACGGCTAATATACAATCCTAAGAATTCATCTCTGGAACCCGCCTTCACAAAATTACAATCAGCATGTTATTCACTCATGACAATAACGCAACATCACACAAGCCACACAACAGTCCGTGGACTGTCCAAAACCACACTAGGGATTTCCTTTCACTTGTCTAAATTAGAATCGAAATACTGGCCATCCAGCCTTGAAGAAGTCCCCATCTATTAAAAATGACCCCAAATTAAATAATAAAACAAGTAGAGAAGATCCCTACCTCCCGGTTGCTTCGAAACTCCACACAACCGGTGCGGTCCACGCTGCAGAGTTTTGTGAAGGTAGACCAACTTCTCCTTCGTCCGATGAGAACCGATGGTAATCCGATTGGAGAGCCTTGGCCAAGAGACTATTTTCTACGCCATTACATGTCGGGTTGTCATTGGTCAGTTTGGATTCTCCTTGGTCCACTTATCCCTCTACTTTCGAGATTTTCCTTCAATGGCATCGCCATGTGTCCACCCATGGCCCACACACTTGAGCTCATGTTTGACTCATCTCGCACATGACACGCGGGCACCTCTCGGGCTTTCACTCCAAATGTGCCAAGTGTCCGCACTACCCCCTTTGCCTCGAAAAACGTAAAATTCCTCGCTTTCCTCTCTCTCTGCCTCTGAATTCGACCAATTGACGCAGCTAGATTTCCCGAGACGATTCCAGAATCCAAGTGAAGTCCGTTTCGTCATCCGAGATCTAGAAAATTCCTGATTTTCAACCGAAATTACCGTTTTTTATCATTCCATGAAACTGACTTTTCGGGTTTCACAATTCTACGCACTCCAAAACCCGACTGACGCGATGACTGCATATGAATACATGATGCCAATGCATTTTCCTTCATGTTACATGTATATATGAGTGCTACATGAAACATTTACATACCATGGATAATTATAATTTACATATAATTTACATCCATGCAATCCATGTTAATACATCAAATAGCATATACTAACATGATACTTTTCACACAAAAGATATTGGTCTCAAGCAATAACACACAACAAGGTCACAATCTCGACCCTTCCAACAAATGGTACCTCACTCGGCCTTCTTCACAAACATGAACCACTTGGTTCCAAACATCCACACATCATGAAACACACCACAAAACCCCGAAAAATTCTTAGTTTCCAGCTCAAACCCCAACTCACAATGTAGCCGACCTGTGAAACCGTCATAGAAACTTTCACCATTCAAATCCCAAGTTTTGAACTAAATAATATGGCCTCATGGCCTCCCATAGACACCTATACCATTATGAGGCTCAGTTTAAAAATAAAACCGAGAAAATTCCTCATCTTATGAGTTTGTCACTCCAAGTTTTTGGTGTCCACGTAGACAAGGCTGCGGTACTAACTTTAGTCTTCTGGATCAAGCCGAACTTACCATTAGAAAGCCGTGGAAATCCTCCTTTCTTTCTCCTTTCATTTTCTTCCTACGAACCTGCTTTTGTTCATTCCTCCTTCTTTCCTTCTTTTTCTTTGCTTTTCTTTCTCCCCTTGGATTCAGATTGACCGACCGTCGAAGGGATAGCCCCTCCTCCCCCTTTCCTCATGCCACTTATGTGGTCCATGTTTTTCCTCCTTATTTCCTTATTTCTTTATTTCTTTTATTGCATCATCTTTCATGTGGCTAATTGTGAGCCACACATTCAAGTGCACTATATGGATCTTGCCATGTGTTACTCTCTGTGTTACTCTCTTGAGGTGCCATGTGGCATCCCCTAAACCATGCCATGTGTCATCCGACACTTTACGCCTCGAAAAACGTGAAATTCTGACTGTCTAATCCAACGAAATTCGACGTGGTAGCTAGATTTCGCGAGATGATTTCAACGGAGAAGTTCGTTTCGTGATCCGATATCTAGAAAAATTCATGTTTTCTGACCGAAATTACTATTTTACCCTTTCTTAGAAAAATTTGAATTTCTTCAGGTTTCACAAATTTTTCAAGATTGTTTTCTTCTCGAATGGGTTTATGTTAACTCATACTTATCTTGAGCAAGGCTCATATGTCAGGTATGCAAGACCATATGCTCTTAATGATCATTCTTCATCTCAAGATTCTCGCATGTCTTGTCTTGTTAATGAACTTCTTGTCAATCTTGAAACTTTTAACTTTCTTCATCTTTAGTTTTCCTTTTCGTTATCTACTCTACTTTCCTCTTCATGTAAATTACCCCTCAGTTTCTTTAGATGTGCTCTCCACTTTACCGACTTGTAATGTGTCGTGATTTCCCGTGCAAATTTTCACTGGATCATGCCGCATCCCTTCCATTTATCGAGAAGGTTGGCCATTTATTTAATTAAAATTTATGCTATTACTTAAGCCTATAAATTTAGCTAAATATTTGAATTTGTTCATTAGACCACATCCAAAGGGCTTAGTTTTATGACACATGCAACAAAGGCTATCTACAAGTCATTATTCGATTATGTGTAAGTGAGAAAAATGTTTCATCAAGATATGCTATATGACGAACAAGATATTCTTCATCTCCATGGATAAAATTTAAGTGAGTTGATTTTTGCTTGTAGATGTGGTTGTTTCTCATTCTCCCCTTTGAAGACTAGTAATAGTTTCCTCTAATTTCCCTCATTGTTCGAACTAATTCGCTAATCTTAAATGCATCCGTTTCCCCGACAAGCCAAAGTGACTCTAGATTTGGGTCTTTTAATCTTTATTTTCTGGTTCTAAATTTTGGTCAATGTTATCTATAAAGTTTCAATGAGTACTTATTCCATGGGAAATTGGATTTGGGAACAGCGAACAAACATTTCACTACATATATCGAAATAAGCTTGATTTAACTTTCTCTTGTACTTCCTTTTGAAGGCCTCCGAATGGTCCAATATGCATCACGATTAGCTTAGATCCGTTTATTTAAATTTGTAGTTTGCTCTAATGTTCTATCTCGGGTCTCTTATTTGAAATTAATACTGCAGAAACATCTACTACTCCTCATTCTAAGTTTTTATATCTTTCTAGCATAGAAGATTCTGCATTCTCGAATCATAGATTCACCCAGTGCAAGTCTTATCGCTTTTAGATCTTCATATGGAATGAGATAGCAGGCTCAAACGTAAGCTCATCACCCAATTTGTTAGACCTAACACCAAAACTATTTCCCAAAGAACTGTCACATTGAGAGATGTATTTGACTCGAGAAAATGGCAAAAACCATTGGGAGGGTGGCTGAAAAGACCCTCAAGTCTATGAAATTGTCACGTTTACCCAGAAAGAGCGCTCACTTATCGATAATGGCACTTGATGATCTCCATGTCTTCTCGCAACTATGCACAACAAATATCTCCCAGAAGATTACTATTACTTACACCTGCTCGTGTATTGAAGCATAGGCCAGCATTTGAGAGTGTGGAGTCATTGCCGATGAAGAATTCCGAGGGTCGAGCTGTGTCCATGAACTAGCTGACGCTGAAGTATCGAGAAGCATATTTCATTGCAATCGAGACTTATCCTATTAGCTTATTGTTTCGACTGCTAGACTCTGGTTTTAAACATCACCATGAGATCCCCAAGGCAGCATTTGAATCATAAGAGGCTACAAAAACTGAAGAAGAAAACAATTAGAAAGCAGTAAAGGTTATCCATGCACTTCTTGTTTCTCCGTTTATAGAATGGGAACCGGGTGATAAGTGTAGATGGAAATGTGGCGTATCTTGATAAAATGTAGAGCTGAATGTTGAGAGCGAAAAACGAAAGCCTTAAGGAAAGGGTGAGAGTAGCATCCTGTTTTACATCCAAATGCTTCTTCGTGGAAGCCAATCCCCTCTCTATCTGTGTCTTACTTCCTTCCCCTTTCTAGGTTTTTTCACATTTCCTCGACTTCTTCCCCGACACTCAACAGAGGCCAGTTCTATATCAATCAATATTTGTCGCGTAATTAGCTTGCTTTAGTTTAGGAAAATATTCAACATCGATTTCTTCTTTACCTTATATGTGGTAACACTCAGATTTTCCTCTTCCGATTGCCAGCTTAGCTTCACAAAATGCATTATATTGTTGAACAGAGCATCTCCCCGAAATTAAGATTACCAATGCATAACCTGAATGTTTTATTAGTGAAGCATGAACAACATTGCTGTTTTCCGTCGTGTTTTATCGCTTGATGCTAATGCTAGATCCTGCAGCCATGAGTGTATTATGCTTTTAAGATGATTCAGCCTCTTATTAATTTTCTCGCAACCTAATTTTGAGCAAAATGGAGCTTTTGTGAGCATGGAAACCTTTGGGCTACGGATAGAATGTGACCAACCCATAGATAACAAAATCAATTCCTGCTTTGCCTGGCCTCTATCTAGTGGTTTATGTGTTTGTTTTCTTTCAAACGGCAAATTTGGCATCTCACATTTCTATTCAAAATCAGGCTAGGTGAATAGTTCAGTTTCTTTTCTATGAAAAGTACACTCTAAACTGATATTATAAAAGGTTGATTAATTTAAAGACAACAACTATATTAATTGTTATCTATTATTTGTGATGGCTGTTATGCTCTATTCGAGATAATTATGGAAAACATAGTATTGGATTATTTCATAACTTTCATTTTACTCCAAAGATTCTACTTTTATGTGCCAAGCTTAAAAGATGATTTAAATTATGTGTAGGAGATATTGTTATCTTTTGGTGGATCAATTCTGATGGATGAGTTGATTCATCACAAATTAATGTCTTAATTTAAATATTTATACATAATAACATAATCAAGGGCCCTTTGAGGCCTCTGTGACGTAGTAATGGGGGAATGGTGAACAGTGGTGTCAGTGCTCTTGTAAGAATGCAGTGATCAGATGTCAAGCCTTCAGTCCTTGTAAGAATAGAATAGTACAACGTTGTAATACAACATGGAAAAAATAAGGGAGAAAAGAAAAATGTAAGGAGGAAAAGGGAAAGAGAGTGTAAAGAGAAGGAAAATAATCATAATTAGGATTAGAGTCAGATTAAAATTTAATAAAATATTCGATGAGGCTTTGTTTGGAAAGTGTTTTTGGATTTTGGGAACATGAAATATACTTCAAGTATATTTTTCACTTTTTTAAATACTGCTTTAAAACATAATTTATTTTTAATCATTTTTATATTTATATAATTATTTTTTAAATAACTTTGAAAATGAAAACGTTTAAAATAACTAAAATATGTGTATCATATTTTCTATTTCTCTTTGTTTGTAGATTGTGATAATAAAAAATAATAATTTTTGTCCTTAAAATATAAAATAATGTATTTTTAGATAATTTTTTTGATTTATTTTTAATTGTCTTCTCTTGTTTCCTTAATTGTTTTAAAGAATGATTATATAGATATGAGAAATAATTAAAAAACTAAAATTGTTATATGCACAAATTTTATTTTAAAACATTTTTAAGAATAAAGGAGACAAGGTGCAAATGCCCTGACTTTTGATTTTGCATATTAACTTTTGGTTCCAAATACCCGATGTTTACTTTTGTAGCTCAACCATACCTCCTGTCAAGTACTTAATTGGCTACGATAATAAACGAGTTTTAATCGTCTAATTTTAGACTTCTTCCTCTAATTATTTACCAACATAATTGGGCTTGCTTCTTTAAGAAAATATTGACTTTGACACCCGAGTTCCACTGATCAGATTCATCATCTTTTTGTTGTCAGACTTTATGTGGTTAAAGCTCAAGAGATTTTCCTCTTTATAGGTTATGTGCGATTTTGTAAGCTTCTATAAATTTATTTAACTGGTTGAATAGAGTTATTTTCCCAGAAATTATGACTATCAATGCATAACCTGGAATGTTTTTATTAGTGAAGCATGTAAACAATAATTTTGTTTTCCTAGTTGTGTTTTATTGTTTGATGCTAATGCTAGATCTGGTGAGGGATAAGATACAATAAAATGTCTATGATGTCAGCTTGCTATGTCTAACTCTCTGTCCCTTAAATATTTTTCGTGGGTCCACCGCCCATAACGCTCGTTCGATACTTAAATATGTCTCTACCTTAAACGGAGAATTTGGCATTTAACATTGCTGGCGTGTCACCCACACTGACAAATTTTGTTGCCGTGAAACCGAACTCGATAAAGCTCTTTATTAATCGAAAATCTCCTCCAAATTGCATCATATGAATCCCGATTGTTTCTGAAACCCTAATTCGCAAATTCCACTTGATTTTAATTCCCAAATTCTAGGATTTGCAGAAACCATAATCCCGATTTGTTCTTCCAAATTCTAGAAGGTGAAATTTTGAAACCCTAATTAGGGGTATCCAGACCTATCCCCTCAGATGACCAAGTTAGACATACTTTAACAATATTTTGTTTTCCTAGGTCGTGTTTGCCTTCCATGCTAATGCTAGATTCTGGTGATGAGTGGTCTTCTGCTTTTAAGATGATGAGATTTAAGCATCTTATTAATTTTCTCTCGTGAATCCTTGAGTAAAATGAGCTTGCGGAGCATGCAAATTCGTGGGCTACTCGATACAAGACACCCATATATAACAAAACTACCTTGTTTGTTGCTCATTCCTATCTAGGTTTATGTGTTTCAAGCCTTTCAAAATTGTAATAGGAACAAGGTCAAATGGAAATTTATCGTAGATGTTACTTTAACAAATTCGTTTGTCTGAAGGATGTTTCAAAATAGTTTTCTTACAAAAAGGTGCATGGTCGCTTACTCGTACATACATCAACTCCATGAATGAGAGGATTCATAACTAATTTGCAAATTCCAAATCTTTCACTTCAAGCACATATCTCATTTGAAGAGCATTGAGAATTTAATGACGTAGGTCCATCATGCGATGGCGAGTCCGAGTGTTCTTTAGTGGGATTGTCAAGACAACTATATTAAATATGGCGTCAGATAAGAAAAATGTACGGTTATACTCCGGGTATGTCGCGGGAAGGAATGTTGGCAAAACCATCATCAATGAACCCATGAAGTTACTCTAATGAATGGTCTTATCGGCCTCCCTTAACACGCAGTCCACTATCTTTCGGCTCATGCAGATTTTGTACGCATGTACGCTCCTCGAAGGAGCTCATGCCACCTAACATCATTCTGGCTCCATGGAGAGGCCAATGAGAGGAGGCTCAAGCGTAAGCTTATTACTCGGGCTTTTGCTTACCGTAATACAAAAAATTATTTCCCAAAGGTCGGGCTTAGACCCCAAAAGTTGGTGAAACTGGTCAGCCGCCATCTGCTGTTGCCTGCATTTATCAAATAATGGCACCCGAGACCGCATCCTATTAGCGACGTGGTTTTCTACCTGCTGTGGCTCTGGTTTTAAACATCAGCCGTGAGATCCCCAAGGTAGTCGAATCAAAGAGGCCACAAACTCAAGAAGAAAACAATAAGAAAGCGTAAAAGGTTATCCATGCACTTCTTGTTTCTTCCTGTTTGAGAGAATGGAAACCGGTGATAAGTGTAGATGGAAATGTGGCGCATTCGATAAACAGAGGGAATGTTGAGAGCGAAAAACGGCTATCGTAAGGAAAGGGTGAGAGTAGTATCTCCACGGGATCCAAACGCCGTGGAAGCCATCCTTATATGTGTCTAATTCTTCCTGTGTTTTCTCACCAGATTCGACTTCCCTCCTACATTAATTTGAATTTTTTTGAGGTCAGTTCTATATCAATCAATATTTTAGTCGCGTAATTAGCTTGCTTAGTTTAGGAAAATATTCAACATCGATCTACCTCGGGCCTAAGCCGGATCACATACATAAACTTTTCTTCAGACCTTATATGTATGATAACGCCAAGAGATTTTCCCTTTCAATTTTCACGATTCGTCGAGTTTCACAAAATGCATTATATTGTTGAATGTAGTTATCTCCCCATAAATTATGATTATCAATGCATAACTTAAATGTTTTATTGTTGAAGAATGTGAACAATATTTTTGTTTTCCGGTCAGGTTCTATTGTCTGATGCTAATGCTGATCCAAAGACGTGAAGCCAATCCTCTCATATGCTCCTTCCCTAGGTTTTCTTAATTTTAGACTTCTTCCCATTATTTCTTAGTCAAGAATTAGTTTGCTTCTCTTAAGGAAAACATTCAATTTTGACCACCCGTATTAGTACTCAGATGAGGTGCACCGTTTACGCGTCGAAGTTGCCAAATGGTCGGGTTGTTGTGAAAAAGCTTCACTACTCATTAGATCAACATGGTGGCGATATGGCTGATTTGAAGGTTTTCAAAAGCGAGATTCATGCTCTAACACATATAAGGCATCGCAATATCGTAAAGCTTTATGGCTTCAGTTCATTTGCTGAGAACCCATTTTTTATTTATGAGTTTATGGAAAAGGGGAGCTTGAGAAACATTCTAAGCAACGATGAAGAAGCAGTAGAAAACTTGATTGGATTATGAGGCTAAACATTGTGAAAGGGGTGGCTAAAGTTTATCTTATATACCACATTGCTCATCAAAGAATTCATCTAGACATATCAAGCAACAATGTTTTGTTAGGATTCAGAATATGAACCCCATGTCTCCGATCAGTACCCGCTAGGCTTATAAAAGCTCCAGACTCATCTAATTGGACTTCATTTGCAGGAACTTTTGGTTATACTGCTCCAGGTATCATTTTCTTAATTAGTGCCTTGCTTAACTCTAAACTTCCTCCATATATATATAAAGGGAAAACCATACTGGTATACCATAATGCATTGTGCTTTTATTTTGGTTGCTAGTTTTTTTCCTTCCATTTTTCAACATAGGGTTTTTAATTTGTTTGTTTATGTTTTGGTCATGTTCTATGGTGATAATTTTATCTGTTCATCCAAAGATACTAGCAGGCTCTGCCATACCACATTTAGACATCCTCACCCATTGATGTCCTTTAAAAGATAATAAAGATGTTCTTTTCCTTTGAATATTGTAATGTTATTTGTTTTTATAACTTAGTAATCTCGAATTGAGAATGAGTTTAGATAATATCATTATTGCTTTTATTATTAAATCTGTGTATGGTCAATTCCTCTCGCAATTTTTTAATTTTATTTTGAAACAATAATGAATCTGCCTCGAATGGTCACTAAGAAAAATGACTAAAACAACTTTTTGCTAAAGCATATAAAGATTTGATCAAACAAACATGTAACTCATCTATCTTCTTGTCAATATCTCTAAAAGATAGGGAGTAATCGCAGATAGATATTCAAAGGAATGAGATCATCTACTTCACCAAATTTTATGCCATCTTCTAAATAGCTCTTGCTTCTCAATGGTTTCAGTTAAATTTCAAAGATTTCTTTTTCTCAATAATAAACCTTGGCAAATTCTCTTTCATAAGAAATAGCTTCCCATACTTGAAATCTATCACTGCTTAGTATGGCCTTGAGATCTTTTTGTGCTTTGAGTAGATTTTCTGAGCCCAACTTTTCCCATTTGAATTCACCATGGCTGATGAATGCCTCTTGAAACTGGCCGAAAAACACATCACTAGTTAGTTATCTACCATCGTAGTTGTTATGAGTATTCTCTCAGAGCCGGATTGGAAGGATCACCTGGCAGACCATTCACTATTAGAAATTCCTTTTCTGGCCTTCTAGAGGATGCATGTTAATGTACTTTTGTTCTTGAGAGCCCGAGTGGCTACAATAATCAAATCTATCAGGTAGTTCCTTCGAGAAGCCCCAAATATTCAATTCCTTTGATTATGTTGAGTTCCCATTGTTTTCCTCAGCATTGTTTTCTTTCAAAGGAACGGGTTATGTTAATCACATACTTATCTGAAAGCAAAGACTCGGCCTCACTAAAAGAAAAGTGTCGAGGGCGACATTATTTTTAGTCAGCCCCGCGACCAAAACATATCTAGTCATATTTATTTGAGTCGCAACTAACAGTGACTCCATATATAATTGCAAATAGAATTGTAGTCACGCCAATAGGCTACCGAGACATTGGAAAGCTTAAAGGAGTCACCAAGGGTGACAAGACAAATAGCAAAGAAGGGACTCCGCCAAATGGATTGTTCAAACATTCCAAAACATGATACTTCTACTCTGGCCTGATGCTTTGACTATATATCTTCTATTTTCCTTTAGTTTTTGTGACACCCCATTTCCTCGGTGTCCGTTGGACGGTAATCTGGCCAACCCATGGAAAAATCTAGATAGCTGCCCTCGAGTTACGAGACATTATTACGTGTGAGTAAAATGACCACTGGGCCCATACACCAATACTCATCAAATACACCCAACTATATTCCACAGTTTAAGAGTTATTAGCATTACTTTAATACAAACTCATATTAAAATTTACACCCTAATACATGTTATACTCAAAAACATCAAAGCCACGTTTTCTTCTCATAATCTGGCCAAGGAGCACCTCGTCTCAAAACACTCCCAGACTGAAATAGTGATCCTCGACTGTGGTGAGCAAAGCTCAAGAGTGACAATTTCCTACATGGGTTAGCTCCACTCAAGTGCACATGCTATGGCAAATAATCACATCTGCCAATTTCATGAACCTACTCGAATGTCTACATACCTAAACCCATGTCTCGAACTCGACGATTCCCCTCACATATGCCTAAGCCGAATGCGAGTAATGCACCTCACAGTTTTCAAAACAAAGCTACGCTGTTCTTAAAAAACACACTACCGTAGTTTCGCAAAAATATTGACTAATTCCTCCTCGAGGCTTAATGTGTTGGAGAACCTTTGAACATCTACGGGCTCCTCCGACGTGGTAATTGTCGACCATCTCCCAACACAATTCCGAAAATCATCCTTGAAATTCCTTTCACAAACGTTTTCATTTTTGTTTTATTTTATGTCATGCACTCACTCCTAATATTCTGGTGTCCTTGCTGCATATGGAATGCATGATGTCAATCCTAAAATATCTATGCTAATATTCACATGCATATATTACCATAATTAAATCACATAAATCACGCTATGCAAATTCACCATCAATAACACCGTACCAATTTCACTAATGGGCTAATTAACAAACACAAGCAATTCATTTTGAATCACTTAACAAAACACATTTTCACACATTTTATCCCACGAATGTTAATCCTGCCACTGCTCACGATCACACAAATAAGAATTTTCTCTCCCTGGGCTCAAAGCTTTTTGAGACCGAATTTATGGCTAAACAATTTTAACATTTCAATCCATTTACACTACCTTTATAGTCAAAAGATTAACACAAGTAAAAGATTCCCACCCTTGAGTGCCATGAATCCCACCAAATCTGTCCACGCTGCGAGGCCCCCACCACGCAGGTCACCTCATCCTGTGCATTAAGCCTGTGAACCGATTTCATCCGACGATCAAAATTCCAGAGAGGAAGGCATAATTTTCTCTCTAGAAATCACAAACCCAGCTACTACTATTTTTGTTCTTCCCCTGCACGTTTTCTCCATTTGGAGAAGATGAACACTATTGCCTTTTTTTGTCTTATTCATTAATAATCATCCCATTCCACTTCAGGTCATTTTGTCTGATTTTACTCATTTTAATTCCACACTTCCACTCATCTCTCACCTATAACATGTGTCATAAAGAGTACATGTAGTGATGACTTTTTGTCACATCGCGTCGTATGTCTGAAGCGTTTCTCACTGTACGTATTTCGGTGTACCAGCGTGAAGTGAGCGTCTCGGGTGTGAGGGTCGGCGTGGTAGCTAGATTTCACGAGACGATTCCAACGGTGAAATCCGTTTCGTCATTCGAGATCTAGAAAAATTCCAGATTTTTACCGAAATTACCATTTTGCCATTTTTCAGAAAAATTAGATTTTCTCGGGGTTTCACAGTTTTTGCTACTAATTTGTATGAATTTCGATATTCTCTTGATTACTGTGTTCTTTTGAGTTTTGTTTGAGATTTATGTTCAATGTGAAATAGATTTTTCTTTTACACAGTGAATTCTTTATTTGTCGAGGAGTTGTATAATTGAGAAAGCGTGCTCATATCTGAGTCATTTTCTTGGATCTAAACTTCAATCCACGATACTTCATAATTTCCTAGGATAATGCCGCGAAATTTGAAGCCGATGTTTAATCGTATTTGCAATTGCTTCTTATACCTCCGAGGTAGCAAGTTACATTCCACCCAGGCTTACCATAACCTATAGTTGATCTTGGTCATTGTTTGAATCACCCGATCTATACCCATATAGCTTCCATTCAGAGACGGTGGTTCTTCTGAAAAAAAAAAAAAGAAAAAAAGAAAAAAGAAAAGGCCTTACTTGTTATGGCTTTAAGGTAGCTTAAGAATCCTTTCATTTGCTTCGAGATAAAACTTTAGTCGAGTGCTTAAGTTGGTGAAACCCAATCTTAATAGTATAGGCTGTATCTGTAGAGTTTGAAATGAAAGCCTTCTTACATGTCTTTGATGCCCCATAAGTCTATTGGTCTCTACATAAATATCAAACTTCCTATTTGTGAGTCGGGATACGTAAGTGTAACCTCAGTTTCATCTTGTTATCATAGTTTATTTCATGAGATTAAATACGGCTGCTTTGCAAGCAGTCATGCATGATACTTGGTTCTTGTAACTGCATGCTGAAAATATCTCAAAGTCCCCACATTTATCTAAATTCTTCTCAGTCGCTCTTTAACAGATTTCCTTGAAATTGTAAGCTTGTAACAATTATATCATCTACATAGACAATGCAGATATTTCATTTCATAGATAGTGTGCATTGAAATATAGTGTGCGGTCTCCTTGGTTTAAGCCATGTTTCTTTAATGACTTAGTAAGTAAACTGAAACCTTACTGGGGACACGTAAATGATTTTCTTTGGTTTGCACACACCCCTCTTCTGTTAGATTTCTAGTGAAAATCCATATAAACCTATCCTCTAACCATGAAAAAAGTTTTAATATCGAATAGGAATAAGTTCCTAACAAAATTATTGTAGTAGAGATAAAGGATTAATTAGATTCATCTTAGTCATTAGGTGATTGATAGCCATTACTGAAAGTTGAGTTTTCCTTAGCTATAATCTTCATCTTGCATCTCGATAGGGCTATTGGTTTTATGGGATTAAAACCCATTTGCATCCACGGGTTTCTTTCCACTAAGTGATAAGTCCGAGCTATCTTTCACTCTTGTAGGTGCCCTCATTTCCTGAAACGATGTTGCCTTATTTACAGGATTTCCTAGAGTTTCTTGTACATTTTAGGGCTGAAATTTTTTTTTGTATTTTTTATGTAAAGCAAATGTGAAACCCGTCGGCTGTTGAGACAAAATGGCTAGGGATATTTAGTGCGGAGCTCTGCTGCTTGTTCCCCAGTAGCGATGAGACATCGAGTCTAGATTTTATTAAAAGAATTTGATTGAGTTGAAGGATTAAAAAATAATACCTTTCTTTGGGAGATGGAATTGACAATTGGAAAAAAGTAGAATGATTAGGGGAAAATCTAGTAAAATTATCTATTGAAAGGAAAGAAAAAGATATGGATAAACTTTAATTGGAATTAATACTAGTTGGAACTAAATTCAGTTATTATGAGTTGGCATTAAAGTAGGATCTCTATTTGGTCGAGAATAAGTTAGTGGAATTAGATTATAGAATGAGTGGGAATTAGAATCATAAAAGGATCATTGGAATCCTAATAAACTTGGTTCTTAAGAAACTTATAAATAAAGTTAATCAGTATCATCAAAAGCAATTGATATTAATAGTACTAGCTTTTTTTTTTTAATTATTTCATAAGTTACACTCAGTAGTGAGACTTGTAGAAGCGTGAGAGGAGTTAGCATAAGCAGGAAGCAATGACTAAAATTGTACAAATAAAAATTTCCTGTCAATGACCCGGGATGAAACACCTTAACTCAAGGATGCCCCACTTAGTGAAAATAAGCTTTGACCATTACTAAAGCTAATGCTTGTATTTTCAAATCCTTATGGCTATTAAATCTCCTCAGTTTTTTTATAAAAATGGGTTTACAACCCTCTTTAAATACAGCACTCCTAAGTGTCTTTTCATGTTTAAGAACAACATTTAAGAGGAAATGGGGAAGAAATAATTTGCGATTAAAAGAGGGAAAAAGAGAATAATCCTAAGCCTTCTCCAAAATTGAAGTCAAGTCAGCTCCCCACTATGTGAAGGCCTTGGTAGACTAAGGTTTTGAATCTCTTTTTCATTATATCTTCTTTTTCTTTTTTTTTGTGTTAATTTTTATGTTATAAACTTTCATTCATGTTCCTCTCTTTACATCATACAAATAGAGCCTGAGCTTCACTTTATTTGAAAAGTATAGGCAACCATCCTTTGGTTGTCCTTCATCATAAGTTTATCACATTCTCCTTGCTGTAGATGGCGGGGTTTATAGAATTCAACAATATTCGTTTGTTACCAACATCATTACAGCATGAGTTATAGGCTCAATTTTAGGGTCATTGGTAAAGATTATTTATAGTAGAGTAAATTGGACTAGGTTAGGATACAAATGATGTCAAATCTTCTTCTGGTCTCCCCTCGAAAGTTGTCAAACCAGATAATGGAAGGTTCTCGAGTTTAACTTTTCAGTGATATCTTTTGAATTGGAGGTGAAAATACCGAACCTTTATGAGTTGGAGAATAATCAAAGAAACAGGCAGCATAAGAGCTCTTAGATCAATTTGGACCTCTCTTTACTTTGTACATGAAGACATGAGCAACATACTCAAATATTTTTAGTGACGGATCGAAGGGATCATGGCCTTTACGTATCGGTTAGGTTTTATATCGAATCTTTAAGACTCTCGATCAAATGTGTGGTTGTTATGTCTGATGGTTCAAAATGGACTTTTTGGATGTTTTTTGTGAACATTAGAGCTCTTCTAGTTTCTAAAGATGTTAATTGTTTTCTTTTGGCCACTTGCATTTTGGTAAAGATGCATTATTGCACAAAGAAAATATAATATTTGTTCAGAATATCAAGTCAGTAAAGATTGGATTGGATTACTCTTTTCATTATCATTCTGAAAACTTGTATTTTTGTTTGAAAATGGGTTGCCGATCATTTTATGAAAATTTTGGATGGGAGGGTAACTTGATTTTGTCTAGCAAGTAAATCCGTAATTACGTGTGCAATCATGAATAAAACTCACAAATCATTTAAAAGCAGATAAGATAGAGTTGTGGGGGCCACAGATATATCACTATGAATGATGTTTAGAAATTAAGATTTATCGTATTGTAGTTTTGGAACGGTGAAAAAACCACATATAACACCTATAGTTATGAATTCATATTGAAGTTGTAATATGAAAGTTGAAAGAAGCATTTATGAGTTTTAAGTGAAAAGAACATGGTGAATCAAGACTACCTTAGTTAAATTGGAATCCTCTAGTTGATTCAATGATGAGTTTCAAATAATTATTCAATTTGATAATCAATGAGCATAAATAGAGATGCAAAGGCATGTGTTTTATGCCATCACTTATTTCAAGCGTGACTAAGCCTAATAGTAGACTTTTGGATTCTTTATTTCATAGGCTTCCCTTTCTGTTTTATAGGAAAACGGGATTGCAATGTCTAATGTGTTACTAATATATCTTTTGTTGCCTCTTGACTTAACATTCATCATATGTCCCCACAAATGTTATACTTTCTTTTCATGTCTTAATTTTCTTCTGATGAAAAAATTATTAGAGCCTGCAGTTAAAAATTATATTCCAATACATTTATTTTAGCAGTTATGTTCTAGAGTAATATAATAAGTCTAGTCTTAGTGGTCGAAACCTTCCATATGATTTCTTTGTAGAAGTTGAGGTCTCTTGCATATGATATAATGACGAACTTCAAGCAAAGATGGAGAAAAGCGGCAAAATGGGCGCGTTTGAGGCTTAAAAAGGTCCACACATTGGCATGAAGATGCTTTGATAAGCTAGTAGCATTTCATGGATAATCCTCCTCCCAGTCTGTTGATCATGTTATAAAGCGTTACTGCGAAGATGATCGAGAGAATTGACATGTCTGGTCTGAGATGCCGGTTATTTTGAAGATCGATTACTTACTCATATTCTTTATTTGGAGAAGGAAAACAAAAAGGGACTCGGGATTAGATGGTTTCTACTCTCTTGTACTAGGTATTTCGGTCGATTGATTCGGGGATCGTGAGGATTCCCAAAGCTTGTTCGGGATCTTTGAGGCCACGAGTTAGGACTAAACTATGTGCAATCCTTGTTGATTAAAGTGAGTTGTGTATCCACTAAATTAATTTCAATCGGGTTTATGTTATTTTACTTTATACTAGTAAAATGAGCTTTCTATCACCTTTAACTGAGAATCTTGTTTGTGGAAAGATAGAAAATGAATGAGACATACATCTTTGTATGTGAAAACTATAAGATCGTATAACACTTAGTTTATAAGAGAACTGATGTTTTCTTGAGATGCTGCATGTGTCTTGTCATCTGAAATGTAGTGGAAAGTGATAGATTCTTAGAGTCTTGTCATCATCACCTTTAAATTCCTCATGCATTCTTGATTCTTTTACCTGGCTGAGACATTTAGTACCTGGAAATTTAAAACTAAAGTAAAAAACATGAGGTGATTTATCATCTTGATATTTTATTTAAAATGTTAGTCTATTTTACGTTTGAAGTCCTAAAGAATAATTAGTATCTGTCTACTTGTGTATAACTCATGTTAACTGATATGCATTATTGGGCTCACTATCTGGAACTTCAATTTTGGGTCAAATGAAAAATGTTTGATGTTGGGCTTTGGATTAGCAATCTCAATTTGTTTCACTCGAGAGTTTCTTGTTTGTTGGTCCCACAGTCGTATATCTATATCTGTTGATCTATCATCTCTTCTGTGAGTATGAGTTTGCATTTGAAGATGGATTATAGCCTCATATGCATCATGGGGTCATTGTTATGATTATGGTCTTACATTGTCTCTTCACATGTAGGTATGATCCTAAATTTTAGGAAGTTATTAGCTTGGTGTGCATAATGGACAACTTGGCATTATAAGCTTTTGGATGAAATTTCTTCTCACATTGTTTGAGTAGAGATACATGAAAATCTTATCTTTGTGATAATATTGAATCATAGACACAGTTTAAAGCGCACCTTATGAGACTTTAATTTCCTTTGAACACCATTACTCTTAAGATTTCAATTATATATTAATATTCATATAATTTCTTTGCAATACATATTGAATGTTTCTTTTAAATGTTAGGAATGTTAATTTTTTTTTTTTTTAATTTAATTAGATTTGAATCATATTTTATAAAAATAATGTGCATCTGAGTCACATTTCACTTCTCAGTGCCTTGTGTTGTGCAAGCGCTAAACCACTAGGCTTTTGTGCACAGGTGTATTTTTAACAAAACTATGTGCATGAAGATTTCTTTTTCCAAATATGCGCATCAAAATTTTGACATTTTGCATGTAAATAATGTTGCCTTCTCTATTTTCTTCCTTGCTTCTTTCTCTATTTTGTTGTGATTATAATAATTAGGTGTATTCTTATATAAATCGATAGATGCTTATTAAATTTCCTTCAAATATTTTGTTTCTGCACTGTCTTTAAAAGTTATTATGTTACATGTTTCCTAATTCTCATTACATTTGTGTGGCAGTGCGGATAATTTAATTCCTATGGAGCCGCCTTAAAATTTACTTCAGCAATCGGTGCATATGAACATTTACGCATTGTCTATATAATTGATCTAGATGTGACGGAAAGTGTTCCAGTAGTCTTCTTAGTCTGAGAAATTCTTTGGCAGGTTAACAAAACGAACATCCTTTTCTCATGTGTGGTTATCTTCTATCGGCTTGAGGATGTGGGTTGGATATTTTCTAACTTGTGACTCTTACTTTGTTTTTCATTTTGCCATTTTGGTGGATCTATCACACATACATTATTAGTGATTTTACTTGATGTTAAGTTAAGTTATGCACAAGGGTAAGAGTCGATCGAGAAGCCTCGACTCCCAGCCAGACGGAAAAACATCCCTTTTATTTTATTTTTTTATCTGAACTTCACCATAATCTTAAAACATTTACCTAAGGTAAATCTTTAACAGAAAGTTGGAGATAAAATTTGAATATGAATGTTGAAAAGAGTTTTATGAATAAGAAGTTAGTTCTGAACATTTAATTCACTTAAAAATATGCAATCAGGGAATGGAAGACAAAGTAAAGTTTCATGGTTTAGGAAGGCATAGACGATTTTTCCCAAAGGTTCTGAAGTCTTGAGTTTAGATAAAATTATTTAGTAGAATGGAAGATTTGCAGTAGGAAATGTGTAAGAAGAATGTAGCATCAGATAATGGAACTTAGAAGAAAATTGTTCACTATCTTGAAGAAGAGCTACAAAGCAGGAGCTAAATGCAAATTTATATACATGGTTATAGTAAGATAGGTATGAAAGTCTTCATGACCCATTATGTGTCCCAAATCCTAAGTTATGACTTGGCTTTGTGGGTTCATAATCATGGGCTCCTGCAATGACATTAACTTTTGGGGTAAGTTCTTTCAGTGGTTATAACAGTGGTATCGGATCAGTTCATTCCTTGGGGATGACCCTCATCCTAGAGATAAGTGGGAGGGTTGCTGCAGTGAAGTCATGAGAGTCACCACGGTGTTGTAGGAAGGCTACTGCGGGTGGTCACGAAGTCATGGCAGGCGTTTTGAAGAGGATGGATTGTAATGACCCATTATGAGTCTCACATAGTTAAGATTTGAGGCCCATTGTAGGTTTATGCAAAGTTCACTCCCTTGATAGCTAGCTTTAATGGTGAGTTCTACAAATGGTTGTGAGAAAGATGTGTAGGAAAGATGAGTGCAATATTGATTAGCTGTTGCAAGTGCGGATCATAGAATTTTTAGTTGGGAGCTTGGGAGTGTTAGTGACATATGGAGATAGGAAGTCTAAAATCATGAAAGATGCGAATATAGATTTTCTTTGTAGCGATGTATAGGACAATTTGTTTAACAAGACCCTAATCATGAAAGACAAAGGATGAAAGCACTTCGTAAACATATCTGCGAAAGAAGGTGAATATAATGCTCACCAGATTATCATGATGCTAAGCTTTACAAGTTATGTTCTTCAGTTTTTGGTATGATGATTTTAAGCAAAGCTTTAAAAAGCGGGGCAAGCGATATCAAAGTGTGTAGTTGGGTGTTAACCTAAGGAAATATACTACAAGCTATTTTCTTTGGATAAATGAAAATTGTTTGATAAGAAAGATTTCCATATAGTGTATTGACGTGAGGATCAATCTGAGAGTTACAGGAATTTATGTCTTGAGGTTGAAAGTTGGGAGCGTATGAAGTCAGGTCACAGAGATAATGAGTGTAAGAAGTATGATAAATGTTGGAGGACGGACAAATGGAAATCGACTATTGATCTCTTGCGTTTTGTATTGATCATCACACTATCTTAGGTAAATTCGAGGAGGTCATCCACAGGCTTGTTGTGTCTTGATTATATTGTTTAATTGATGATAATGTCAAGAGTTAACTCTAAGTTAGAACTATTAGATAGATACTTCAGAGTTCTGGGCTTCAAGTAAGGATGAGTTTAGTGGGGAATTTTTAACGGCCCAGAAATACATAAGTGATGGTTTGTTATCACAGTTAATTAATTTACACTATATAGTGAAGATCAAGGAGGATTTCTCCTTGTTGGGACAAAATGAATGAACGGAAGAAATAAATTTGGTGTTTTGTATCATAGAAGGCCTTCATAGTATTGGAAAATTTCGTATAAGATGAGCTGTAGCAGTTATGCCTCATGGTACATAATATTGTGATTAAAGCGTGTTTGAAGCTAGGTTTATGCGAACAAAGATAGAGTCTATTATCAAGAGAATAGAGGTGATCTAAGTTGGTTCAACTATAAGCTAATAAGATGGTAAAACTGATCTGACAGAGATTTCATTCATATTCATTGTGTCCTGACAACAAGTGAGTCGAGGACCTTGGTAAATTTGTGACCAATGAAACAGTAATTGAGAAAGAAGGATCAGAAGCTTTATCATGGATTGAATTATAGGTGAAGGACTCTAATCCTGGGTTTGAACATCCAAGTAGAAATATTCAAATATTGTTTTCATTTTGAGTTGTTATGATGAGGATGAATCTTTAACATATCACAGATGAATCTTTCATTAAGGTGAAATTTCTGTTAATTTAATCGGTTGAATTGAATTAATAGTTTAACGAGTCAAATTAGGCTTAGTAGTTTGGAATCAAATTAAGATTTAGTAATTAGAAACCAAATTAAATTAGAGTCATAATAGGTCATTAAATTCCTAATATGTGTTTTCTTAGAGATGTGAGCTATAAATAAGGCCATGTAAAAAATTTGAATTAGTTAATAATATTTTGTTTCTTTGCAAATATTGCAATCCTCGATAAGTGAGACTCAAATGATTTTCTTATCTATTTTTTTTTTCCTCATTGATGAGACTCCTAAGCGTTTATTAGGACTATATGGCTTTCCTATCACTTCTATCACATATTTTTCTCTATATTTTCAATTTTATCTCTCTTCTTTAGCCTACTCAAATTTTATAAAACACTTATTTTGATCATGAAAAAGCTATCAAATTTGAATGGCTGAATGAACAATGAGTATGATGTACCAAATTATTGGGCGGAGGCTTTTTAATCGCGAGGCCTTGCTGATATCCATCACCTGAGTTATTTGAACTTGTATTGCCTCGGAAAGTGTAGAAAGTTCATCTCTGAAAGTCCTCTTCAAACATATGATTCTTCAGCCGACGAGTCGTGGTATGGCATTTTCTACGATGTTAATAGTTAACTAATACATGTATTCTCCATCCAAAAAAAACATTTCATCATAGGTTGAATATCCTAATTAGGGCCACCTAATTTGAATTAGTGTATCATTGTGGTTGAGGAAGTATAATGCTCCATATTTTATGTAATCATAAATTAAAGGAAAAAAAAAAGTTGTGGAAATGAACAAAGTTCAACCTATAATTCTTATTTGCTAGTAATTTGTTATTCTATGTAATATTGGCCTTTCCTTTACATATTTGTTTGAAATTTGAGATTTTGGTTTAAGAAAGAAGCGAGAAAAAAATATTAAAGGTCAATAAATTATTTGCTTCTCAGCTGCTTTAATTATTAATTCTTATACATAATGATTAAATAGTTTGAAGGCATAATTAATGATTAATTTTCATGGCTGATTTTTCTCTAAGTATTTTCATGATAAACCAAACATGAGAAAATTATTCTTTTAATTGCGGTGTAGTGCTCATTCAATATCATGTCTCTATCTTGAATTTACCACATGAACTAGCTTTTCATAGTCCATACTTTATTTTCCATCTTCGGTTGTAGATCATATTTTCATAGCTTTTGATGTCTTTGATGAAAAAGATTTGGTTGATCTAATGGTGCATTTAATCATGTAGACATATCAACACGAGAATCATTTGCTCCATTATAGTTGCGTCGAGGTTATATGTTCTCTATTATTATTCACCTTGGTGTTTTTCTTTTCTTCTTCGTGTGAGGATTAGCTCGGGTCTGTGATTATGGTTGTCATATAGGGATGATAGTTGATGATGAATATGTCTTTGATGCGGATCGCCAATGTTCTAGAGATCCTTGGATAGTTCAGGGATCTTAGAGATTGCCATGGGTGCTTATCGACCCGACATACATAATTAGGAAGAAAGACTCATCACCAGCCGAGTTGCTTTCATATATATATATATATATTTTGGTTTCATATTGTTCAAAACATTTGCATTCATATCTCAATATTCATCTTAATAATTTGGATACGGTATATGGCGCTATAGGATGTCACTCTGGGCCGAGCACCTGGGCGTTCTCGAGGATTGTTTTTGCCAACCAGAGACTCTAGAATGTATGAGAAAAGTGAACAACATTGCCAAAACTAACTGGCAGATATATGCAGCTTGTAACACCCCGTCCCGGGAGAGTCTACAGTACATGACACTGTAGGGGTGTATAAGAGTACCATATATCACATATTAGTATTTTGGAGACTAAAATATGAAAAGAAATTTCGAACTGAATCAGGTAATAAAACCAAGGATACAATGGTCGCAAGCAAATGGATAGAAATTAGAAACAAATTAGAGATGGGCCATAGTAGAAATTGAATAAGTTACAATTGCAATAATTAAAAGAAGAGGGTTATTTGCAATTAATGGAAAGTTAATTTAACAAAAAGGAGAATTAAAAAACCAAAATGTCATTTTTCGTCTTAAGGTCGCCTCAGCAAACCGTAAGGGGAGCAAAGAGAAGAGAGCAAGAAGAGGAAGAGAGAAGGAAGAAGAAGGAAGAGGAGAGGTCCAAAGACATGTGGCTGCCTTTGTCTTAGAATCAAGTGTACAGATTTCCTCTAGGGGTTTGCATGGAGATTAGTTCTCCTTGATCTAGTTTTGTGCAAAGAGCATATTAAGTTTTGAATCGCGAAGGTGTGAGTAAAACCCTAATTGATGTAAAGAAACTCTGGAATCATCAAATTGCATGATGTTTAAAAAGAATTGGTGGACCTTAGGTAGTGTTCTTGATTTTTTCACCCAAGGTTTTGGTTTTGAGTTTCCAAAACACCAATTCACATGTCAGGAGTTGTTTTTAGATGTAAATTCCAAGTCGGGTTTTTGAGGTATTATGAATTATAGAAGTTATATGGAGTGAATTGGCATCGTAAAAGTGAGAAATAATGTAACAGACAGGTCTTCACTGTACAATTGGAAGTTGTACCGTACAAGTTTGCTTCCTCGTCATTTTTTGGCCAAGTTGTACTGGAGAGAAGTTAAGTTGTACTGGTACAACTTGTTCTGGTTTTCCTGTTTCACCAGTTTCGTATTTTGGCCATAACTTCCTCATTTCTTAGTCCGATTTGGAGTGATTCAAGTGGCTGCATAAAATAGACTTCAAGGAGAACAAAACTTAAGAAGTAAGAATTGCCCACCTTTATCCTAAGTGGCCTAAAATTCACTCAAAGTGGGGCCATGTGCAAGAAAATTTGATTCCAGCTTTGGACATAGAGTAGTCCCAAGAGCCTCGAACGTATCCTTGAGTTTTGGTGTTCGAATTGCAATTCCAGTTGGAATAGAAACCCTTAGCACCTTAACTTTAAAAGAGTATGAAGAGTGTGACCAAGTCTAGAAGCAGACGTGCTAAGTTATGCGATTAATTTGTCGTCGTATTCGGTCGAGTGTAGGTTAAAAGTAAAGGCTGTGGATAAAGTGTGGAACTCCGTGCTCGCTAAGCAAGCAAAGAGTGAGTGTTCTAAACCTCATTTCCTTCCAAAATACTAGTGTATTATTATTATTATTACAAATTTCTTTTACACCGTATTTCATGGTTTTGAGTTCAAACCATTTTCAAGAAGCAAGCAATGAGATAAAGGCATTGGTTTTAAATTGTAAAACCATAATTACAAGCAAGAAGTAAGTAAATGGTTTTGAATAATTAAACCATTTTTCAAGTAAGAAAGGTAAGCAAATGGTTTTGAATAATTAAACCATTTTTCAAGTTAAAGCAAGCAAGTAAATGGTTTCAAAGTGTAAACCATTTTACAAAGAGCAAGCAAGCAAGCAAAGAAAGTTCAGAGGTCAGGTCTTCCCTGCTCTAAGCAAGCAAACCTGGCCGAGGTATTCGTACGTGCACTGGAGTCGCGGTCTCATACATGTATTTTAGTTTTCGCTGGTCTACAAACTAGGACATACATCATGCATTTAAAGTAAAACCGTCAGCATCGCATAGGAGTATATAAGGTTACGAGCTCTAACTAAATTATTACGATGGCGAAGACGAGGTCAATTCCACCATATTTCCTGAAAAAGAAAGAAAAGGTGATGCGACAAAGGTCCTTCCACCTAGCACGGTTGAGCACGTTCCCGTGTTCACTAGGTAAAGTAAGCAAAATAGGCTCCAAAGGGTTGATGTTTTACAAATATGATATATAGATTTGAAAATCAACTATTGGTTCTGGGTCGCCAAGGTTTCCCGAGAGTTTTAGCAAAACGGTCAGAGCCCAGTTCTCGCTTAGATTTCAAACGACGCTGAGCCAAGCCCTCGTGGGTTTTATTTTCAAAGCATGTGGTTGAGCCTGTTCTGACATTTTATGAAAGTTTGAGAAACTTTTTTAAAGCAAATGTTTGCGGAAAGGTTTTAAGAACTTTTCAAGCATGTGATAAAGGCAAGAAAATTTATGAGAAGTTTTATAAATCCTAAGCAAGCACGAAATGTAAGAGTTTTACAAGCTTTTAAAGAAAAGCAAAATAAAGCAAGGTAAGTACAAAAGTGTTGTAAGCAAAAGAAAAGTTTTGAAATCTTAAAGCAAAGCAAAGCAAAGAAAGCTTCGAAAATAATTGTAAAAGAGAGTTTTGCGCTTTGGAGATGTGTTTTTCCTAAAAACCTTTTATAAAAGCATACACTCATCGAAACGCTTAGCCTATTAGTTTCCATTTTAAAACTATTTTCCAGTAATGTACTAAGACTGAGCACAATAGGGATTGGTCCTAACATCGCTTTAGCGCTGTAATTAAGAATTATATTTTGTAAGAACATACTTTTGAAATGGTATAATGGGACATATGTATGTACATAGTTAGCTGTGAGAATGTGTTGGTATGTCAGGTTGCCATGTTTGGATATTTGGATATAAGCAAATTGAATGTATACGTAGATTTGAATTTAGACTATGTGCAAAATTCTGTCACGTCAAAATTTTTCTCCGTCGCTAAGATTTTACCAAATCCTAAGTTATAAATAAAATAAAATTTTTCCTAGGAGGTTTTAGCAAGCAATACGGCTTCGCTTCACAGGGATTTCTAGTCGTTAGAGGTAACGGCTACGCCTGCCGCCGGAAGGGGGTGGGGGTGTGTCAAGGTGGTATCAAAGCAAGTTGTATACACTAACTTAAGGCTTAAGGAGATATGATACCAAGCAAGGTGGTATCAGAGCAAGTTGTATACACTAACTTAAGGCTTAAGGAGATATGATACCAAGCAAGTTGGTATCAGAGCATAAGTACTGGCAACCATGCATGTTCCAACTTAGAGTACATACATATTATCGGTTGATTCTAAAGTATTAAATAGTTGATATTTTTGGTAATTATATCACTACGTCAGAAAGAGGATCGCAGGCCCTAGGAGAGTAGTTCCAGCTAGCCGAAAGGCCCCGCAAGATCAGAGGGACGAAAGACGAGTGTGTCCCACTACCGCATCTATGAATCAGCCTCCAGCAGCAGGTTAGGCTGGACCATCTGCGCCACCGTAAGGAGCCTCTGGCGCCGTGAATGTTTACTACAGAAATGAGTGGCACAGATTGCACGTATAGTAGCCATAGCGACCGACAAATGGGTCGAACCCCACCACCACCTAGAGAGGCTATGGAAGAACCGGGAGGTCATCAGAGTACAACAATGTGGCGCTGCCATGATGCATAGCAGTGATCCGTAAAGGTACTGTTACGGCTAGATCGGTAAATAAGGTTTATGGAGTTATGGGTCGTACCCAGATGAGCAAAGAGTCTGTTTTCCCGCTTTCACATGAAGACAATATTAAGGATTGGTGGGATGCCTTGGAGAGGAGGTGTCCTAATGGCATATCATGGGACCAATTTCAACAAGAATTCACTGACCGATTCTTTCCTCAAAGTCATAAGGATTCAAAAATTGAGGAGTTCTTCAAGTTGGAACAAAAGAACATGTCAGTATCCGAGTATGAAAAGAAGTTCTCGGAACTAGTTAGATTGGTTCCCTACATTCAAGGTATGAAGTCTTGAAATGCAAGAGATTTTTGTCGGATTGGCGCACAATCAGTGCATTTATCTCCAGTGGTTCCTCGTAATAGACTGGGACTTAGCCGAGGCCGCTCCGAGAGTCGAGCAAAGCACCACAAATATGTATCGAGTAGGCGTGAGCAAGAGGTGAGGAGTGCACCAGCACTTCCCAACAAAGCTCACGCATAGCGCAAAAGAAGAACAAGGTGCGCAGGTTGGCAGAGGTGTCGAGGTGCGTCGATGGCGCCATCTCTAGTCGTGATCGCCGAGGCCCCCAGCTGCTAGCATCCAGAGATTCTCCCCGTTTGTCATATGTGTCGTGGCTTACACCATGGGGAGTGCAGAGATTCAGCACGGGTGTTTTGACGTGGCCAAGAAGGCCATTTTATTAGGGAGTGTCCCCCATCCGACAGGCGTGAGACACGCGGTCAGCCTAGCTACCCCACTGCAGACGAGCACACAAAGTAGATCAGAGAGGCTTCCCTGCGGTAGGTGGCCGGGTAGAGGTGGGCAGTGTTCCAAAGATACGTGTGACAGAGCTCCCCGCACTCAAAGCGTAGGAGCATAAGCCGTGGACTCAAATAAGATGTGTATGTGCCCCGGGTGTGGTCACGTATTATTTCTATTCTCGATCATGATGCATATAATTTTAGTAAATCTGTGAGCTATGAGATTCATTTGCATCCAAACCATTCTTAGATCGCTTTCCAGATAGAGACCCAACCATTAGAGGGTCGATGAGAGTTTCCCTTCCACCGAGATTCGTTACTCGTTGCATGCAGTAGCTCGAGATAAGAGAGTTCCTCTCGACTCGAGGGACAGAGTTCCCAAATGACTAGAAATTCCTCTAGATATGAGGACTCGATGCGGTTCTCTGATGGATTGGCTATCTCTCCATGTAGCCACATTAGGATTGTTATAAAAAGGAAGTAAAGTTGAACAAAGCCGTGGAAAGCGAGGTAAAGTTCAGGATTACGAGAGTTATCTTCCCTGCATGATCTCCGCCTTACTACACATTTAAAAATGCTCGTAAAGGTTGTCGTGTTATCTAGCTTATGTGGTGGAGACAGAAGGAGGACTATATTGGATGAGATTCCGGCTGTTAGAGAGTTCCCTGTGTGATGTTCCCTGATGATATTGGGTGTGTTTACCTCTTTAAAGAGAGAGTGGAGTTCACTATCGATTTGATTCTGTGGATCGAGCCCATTTCCATCTCTCCCATAGGATGGCTCTTGCAGTTAAGGGAGCTTCAAAGCTCGCTTAGAGGAATTGTTATAAGGGGGATTTATTAGACCAGCATAGTCCCCACATGGGGAGCTCCAGCCTCTTCATGAAAAGAAAGATGGGAGTTTCATGCATATGTATAGATTACGTGCAACAACAGAGTTACTATCCAATCAACATCCACTCCTGGGGATCGACATGAGTTATTTGATCAACTCCAAGGATCTCGAGTATACTCCAAGATAAATTTGAGGCTCAGGTATCAATGCGCTGAGAGGCAGTGGAGAGTGATGTACCCAAGACGCATTCAGACACGCTACGGCATTATGAGTTCATGCCATTTGGTTCGACTAACGCCCCAAATAGTCACATGGATTTGATGAACCGAGTATTCCAACCGTATTCCGATAGGTTCGCATAGTTTTTATTGATGATATCTTAGTGTATTCGTGTGCAGTTCGTAGGAAACATTCGGGAAAGCACCGAGGATTGTACGTATCTTAAGTGCGGGAGAGACAAAGAGGTATGCCAAGTCGGGAGCAAGTGTCGCTGAGCTCGACAAGGTGGCATTCGTCATGTAGTTTCGCCAGTAGGGTGTGAGCCGTGATCCCCGTAAAATGAAGCTAAGTAAATCGGGAAGCCACCAAAGAATGTGTCGAGGTCGCGCTTCCTTTTGGTTTAGTAGGGTATTACAGAAGTTTATCGAGGGGTTCTCCGTGATAGCGTACCCACCGACTGCCGGACAAGGAAAGATGTCAAGTATGATTGGGTAGATACATGTCAAAAGAGTTTTGAGGAGTTGAAGGGTAGATTGACTTCAGCTCCAGTTCTAGCTTTGCCCAATGGAAAATATGGATTTGTAGTTTATAGCTTATGCGCCCAGAAAGGCCTTGGTCATGGTTTTTAAATGCAAAATGATAGGGTGATTGCATATGCCTCTGTATTTCTCTAAAGAAGCATTTCTAGGAGAATTATCCGACACTACGACTCTTGGGAGTCATAGTTAGCCGTGTTTGCACCGAAAATACAGACATTATTTATATGGTGTTCCTTGTAGGATCTTTACATCATAAAATTCTTCAATATATTTTACCCAAAAGAGTTAAACCCGAGGCAAAGAAGATGGCTTGAGTTGATTAAGACTAATGACTGTACTTCATCGAGTACCATCCAGAAAAGCTAATGTCGTAGCAGATGCCTTGAGTAGATGCATCAGAGAGTCTTCTTTTGTCTCACATGAGATCAGGTATTATCCTTCCACTATTGGTGGATCTCGAGAGCTTTAGGTGATATTGGAGGTTGAGGGACTGAGCCTTGTTGGCCAATGCTTTCATGTTAGACCACTCCTCGGTGGAACAGATTCCCAGCTAGGTGGCAATACGCAGGATCCACATGAGTAAGCTAAAGTTAAAGAGATAGAAAAAGGAAAGAAAGCAGTTTCGCATTAGAGATAATGGCATGATAGTGAAAGCGACAGAATGTGTGTGCGAGTATAGCGAATCGAAGAGAGAAATTATGGAAGAAGTATTATCTATCTCTACAGGATGCTATGCATCCAGGTAGTATCAAGATGTACGTAACTTTGGTTAACATTATCAAAGTGGAATGGGATTTAAGAAAGAAACTTAAGCCTCGTTGCTACTGTGCGCCTAACTGTCACAGTGAAGGCAGAGCACGCAGGTCCGGGCAGTGAAGATACAATTACCCTCATTCAAAGGGTGGAAATGGGAAAAGATCACTATGGATTTCAGGATGGTGTCTTCCACTGACTCGTATAGACAAAGATGACGCTATTTGGGTGGATAGTTGATCGATCGACTAAGTCCTACCATTTTCACCGCTATCGTTGAAGATTCTTAGAAAAGTCATCAAGTTGTGGCTGTGGACGAGATAGTAAGACTTCATGGGGTTCAAAGTCGATAGTGTCGTGATCGAGGACCCCAAAGTTCACATCTGTGTTTTCTCGGGCCTAGTTTACAAAACATCGCTAGTACCGCCTGCCACTCAGCACATCATTTCATCCTCGTGACGGATGGCTACCAGAGAGGACTATTCAGACATTGGAGGATATACGAGAGCTTGTGCGGGATGGAATTCAAAGGAAGTTGGATACTTTACTTAGCACTAATGTAGTTCACACAATTTATCAAAGCAAGATAGATATGGCTCCATTCGAGGTATCAGATGGTAGGGAAATGTAGAACCTAACGTACGGGATGAGGTTGGTGAGAGAAGACTAAGAGGCCCCCGACTAGTACGCATCATTTTAGAGAAAGTGAAAGTTGTTCGTGATAACTTAAAGATAGCAAGAGATAGACATAAAAGTTAATGCGGATAATCGTCAGAGACTCATAGCTGAGATAAAAGCACTAAGTCTTTGAAGATTTCACCTTGGAAAGGTGTGTTGAGATTTGGGAAACGAGGAAAGCTTAGTCCGAGGTATATAGGACCCTACGAGATTGTGAGCAAAGTGGGGCCAGTAGCTTACAAATTGAAGTTACCCCCAGAGTTATCAAGGATTCATGATACTTTCCATGTGTCAATGTTGAGGAAATATATCCCGGATCCTTCACACATGTATCAGCAGAGAGCAAACCAAGCAAGTGCGCTTAAAGGAGAATTTGGACTTATGATAGAGATACCCGTGCAGATTGTAAGATCGCAGCTTTGAACAAAAAGGAGAAGCAAAAGTGATTCATTAGTTAAAGTCTTATGGAAGAATCATGAGAGGGAGGCAAATACTTAGAGCCGTAAGCCCCAGACGGCTGATCAAGACTTCACTCTATTTTCCTGATTTAGGTATGTTCCTTCCTTTTGTTTGAGTTTAGTTTCTATTTCGAGGACCTAAATGTTCCCTGGCTGAGGAGGATTTTGTAACACCCTCGGCCCTGGGAGAAAGTCTACAAAGACATGACACTCCGTAGGGGTGTATAAGAGTACCATGTATCATTAGTATTTTGGGAGACTAAAATATGAAAAGAAATTCTCTGGGAACCTCGAATTGTGGTAATAAACCAAGGGTACAATGGTCATTACAAAATGGATATGGAAATTAGAAACAAATTAGAGATGGGCTATAGAAATTGAATAAGTTACAATTGCAATAATTAAAAGAAGAGGGTTATTTGCACCAATGGAAAGTTAATTTAACAAAAGGGAGTAATTAAAAACCAAAATGTCATTTTGTCTTAAGGTTGCTCCTAGCAAACCGCACTGGGAGAAGAGAAGAGAGCAAGAAGAGGAAGAGAGAAGGAAGAAGAAGGAAGAGGAGAGGTCCAAAGATTAAGGTATGCCTTGTCTTAGAATCAAGTGTATTAGATTTCCCTATGGTTTGGGCATGGAGATTAGTTCTCCTTGATCTAGGTTTTGTGCAAAGAGCATATTAAGCTTTTGAATTGTTGGGGTTATGTGAGTAAACCCCAATTGATGTAAAAAGAAAACTTGGAATCATCAAATTACATGATGTTTAAAAAGAATTCTCAGACCTTAGGTGTAGTGTTCTTGATTTTTCTACCTAAGGTTTTGCTTTGAGTTTCCAAAACACCAATTCACATACCGGGACTTGTTTTAGATAAATTCCAAGTTGGTTTTTGAGGTATTATGAATTATAGAAGTTATATGGAGTGAATTGGCATCAAAAGTGGGAGAAATAACAAAATCTGGGCATTTCGGGTGTCTTCTACCTAAGTATTAATCGAAGTCAGACCGGTACAAGTTTGCTTCTGGTCATTTTTGGCCAAGTTGTACCGGTAGAAGTTAAGTTGTACCGGTACAACTTGTTCTGGTTTTCCTGTTTCGACCAGTTTTCGTATTTTGGCCATAACTTCCTCATTTCTTATCCGATTTGAGTGATTCAAGTGGCTACATAAAATAGACTTCAAGGAGAACAAAACTTAAGAAGTATGAATCGTCTAATTCTTATCCTAAGTGGCCTAAAAATTCACTCAAAGTGGGCCATGTAAGAAAAATTCTGATTCCAGCTCGACACATAGAGTAGTCCGGTTGTTTCGAATCTAACTTGAGTTTCGTGCTACGAATCGTAATTCCAGTTGAATAGAACCCTTAGCACCTTAACTTTAAAAGAGTATGAAGAGTGTGGACTAAGTCTAGAAGTACGTTAAGTTATGCGATTAATTTTGTCGTCAGATTCAAGTTGAGTGTAGGTTAAAAGTAAAGGCGGGATAAGTGTGAACTCGCGTTCAAGTTACAAAGAGGGTGAGTGTTCTAAACTCATTTTTCCAAATACTAGTGTATTATTATTATTATTATTACAAATTTCTTTACACTGGTATTTCATGGTTTTGAGTTCAAACCATTTTCAAGAAGCAAGCAATGAGATAAAAAGCAAGCATTGGTTTTAAATTGTAAGACCATAATTAAGCAAGCAAGCAAGTAAGTAAATGGTTTTGAATAATTAAACCATTTTTCAAGTAAGAAAGCAAGTAAGCAAATGGTTTTGAATAATTAAACCATTTTTCAAGCAAGGGAAGCAAGTAAATGGTTTCAAAGTGTAAACCATTTTACAAAGAGCAAGTGCAAGCAAGCAAAGAAGTTCAGAAAAACAGCCTTAGTTCTAAGCAAGCAAACTTGCCGAGGTATTCGCACGCACCTGGAGTCGTGTCTCATACATGTGCATTTTAGTTCGCCTGGCCGGGCAAATCCGAACACATCATGCATTTAAAAGTAAAACCCGTCGGTATCGTATTGTGGAGTATATAAGGTTATGAGCTCTAACTAAATTACGGTGGATGGCGACACGAGGTCAATTCCACCATATTTACTCTGAAAAAGAAAAGAAAGGTGATGCGGACAAAGGTCCTTCCACCAAGACGGCCAGTTACTGTGCTCCCGTGTTCACTAGGTAAAGTAAGCAAAATAGCCTCTGGGCAAGGTTGATGTTTTACAAACATGATATATAGATTTGAAAAATCAATCATCAAGTTCCCTGGGTCGCTAAGGCTTCCTGAGAGTTTTAGCAACCCGCTGAGCCTAGGCTCCCATTTAGATTTCAAAACGACGGCTGGAGCTAAGCTCCCGTGGTTTTATTTTTCAAAGCATGTGGTTGAGCTCAAGCTCTATTTTTATGAAAAGTTTGAGAAACTTTTTAAAGCAAATGTTTGTGAAAGGTTTTAAGAACTTTTCAAAGCATGATAAAAAACAAGCAAGCAAGAAATTTATGAGAAGTTTATAAACTTCTACAAGCATGAAACAGGTTTTACAAGCTTTTAAAGAAAAGCAAAATAAAGCAAGTAAGTACAAAAGTAAGTAGGTTAAAGAAGTTTTGAAAACTTTTAAAGCAAGCAAAGCAAAGAAAAGTTTCCTCGGAAAATAACTGCACAAGAGAGTTTGGCGCTTTCTGAGAGACAAGTTTTCCTAAAAAGCAAAACCTTTATAAAGATACACTCACTCGAGCTCAAGGAGCCTATTGGCTCTTCCATTTTAAAACTATTTTCTGTGTACAGTACGCAAGACTGGAGCACAATAGATTGGTCCCTGACATCGCTTGGCACTGTAATTAAGAATTATATTTTGTAAGAACATACTTTGAAATGGTATAATGGGACATATGCATGTACATAGTTAGTTGTGAGAATGTGTTATAAGGCCGTTGCCATGTTCGATATTTTGGATATAGTGTAAATTGAATGTACAGGATTTGAATTTAGACTACGTGGTAGCCGTCATGTCGCCAAATTTTTCCACGCTAAGATTTTACCAAATCCTAAGTTATAAATAAAAGAAAATTTTTCCTAGGAGGTTTTAGCAAGCAATACGGCTTCGCTTCACAGGGATTTCTAGTCGTTAGAGGTAACGGCTAGGGATTTCTATGGATCGCTAACACGCCGCCACAGTGGGGGCGGAGTGTCACACCAAGAATACAAAGAGATGACTGTGGCATTTGATGCGCGTATCTCAATCCATGTGGAACAAGATGGAAAAGTAACCATTTCGTTCGGTCACTAATGCTTTCCGACGCTACTGTAAAGTTCTGATCATCAACCACCTTCCCGATGCTCTAACCATATAACTATCTCATCAAACCTTCAAAATCGAAGTAATGGTTTATCATGAAAGTCCGCATAAGGAACAAAAATGGCGCAGCATACCGAGTAGCTTGAGGTGAAATGCAAAAGAGCAAGATGATAATACCATCAAAGTAGTCAAATAAAGGCTAGAATATGAGAATTCAAAGTGACGCAGGTGCTGAATATCACTCCCCATCTTCTGATGTAATTACTGTTGTATGTATGTATGTTTGTTTGTTTGTATGGAAAATAAGTTCCAAGTAGAAAACATTTTCTGATGATGGTACAATGTTAATATCAAGTTTCCATGATATTAAATAAACACCTCTTTGGGCAAATGGGAAAGCTTGAGAAACTTCTCCTCATTTTCTTAATGTTCAGAAAGTATTGTACGATGTTGATAAGTTGTCAATTTTTGATGCCTTTAAAAAGTTAAATTGCTCGAATAATAATATTTGTTGGTATTACTACACTTATATACTAATTAGCAATCTTAATAAACACATAATAATAATTTTTTTAAATTCTTAAAAAACTTTAAAATTTACATTTTATTTATTCAAATATGTAATTTTTATTTTTCTCTAATTCACTTTTCCAATCATCATATATTAAAAATATTAAGATTTAACAATAATCACCCATCAAGGGCCTACCACATGGTAAACCGTTCAACATTTAAATAGATAAGGCATGAGGGAGAGGTGTTCGAGCTTGAATTACAGCCAAGGGATGGTTTACTACATTGTAATTAAAGTGTTTAGTTATAAAAAAAAAAAAAATTAACACCATATATTTTTTTTTAAGAGTCTACTTTTATACACTATTTTCTACCATATTCATTGTTTTTATGATATTTTTTATTCTTATAAATTTTAAGGGCGTTAAGAAAAAAATAAGTAAAAGGAAAAAAGTGAAGGAAAAAATACCATTCAAATTGTTAAAATTATTCTTATTTGTAATCGAAATGTATTTAGTGATAATTATATTTAAATATACAAAAATTTAAGACAGATTGACCGCATAACGCATTTATCCATGTTTTGAAAATCGGACCGGACCGACCGGTTGGACCGTTGACCGGTCACAAAACCGGTCCGATTCAATGCAAAAAACCATTTTTTGATCAAATCGGAGTCAAACCCATTGAACCGCGATTTAATCGGTGTAGAACCTGGGCGCGCTGAACCGATGGTCGAATCACGGCTTCTCTAATTTTTTTTCAAAGCTAAAAACGACGCCGTTGATTATTTTTACATCGTAAAACGACGCTATTTTACTTCTAGAATTATAAAGCTTATGATTAAGGTTTGTAAACTAAAAAAATTCAATTAAATACTGCAAGTTTATGGATTCGAACATGAGTATGAGAAGAAGGAACCACTTACCACTTTGTCGCCATTGTGATTATTTTAGATTTTGGTCAAAATTATATATTTATATAAATAAGTTTATTCCATTTTTAATATGTTTTCATATTTAAACATTATACATATTTTTAAAATACTTTATTTATATAAAAAGTAATAAATAATATCTTAAATATTATTAATTATATATTTTAAAATATAAATAATATATTTATTACTACCGCTTCTCTACTGGTGGTTCGATCATCTGGTCCGAATTAAAGGGGAACAAGAAACCGTGGAACCGATAATCCTTCCGATTCGCCATCAATCCGATTTTTAAAACATTGACATTTATAATTAGCGCGTCTGACTTCGGATCAGAAGGTCGTGGGTTCTACTCCCACTATGGTCGTTTTATTTTATTTTATTTTTTAAAAATTAAAAATAATTTCTTAAGAGCTTCAAGTTAGGGTTTTTAGTTCACGTCTTCCTCCGCCTGATTCCTCGTAAGTCATTCAATCACCGTGGCGTGTAAGCTCTCTAACCTCTCGGCTTTCTACGTATTTTCTTTCTCTTTCTCTCTTTCCATACTACGATCTTTTATAGTTTGTGCGTGGCTTCTTTTCTTTTCTTTTCTCTTCCTTTCTCCCTTTTTGTTGTGTGTGATTAGTGAGAAAAGTGAGGAGAAGCAGAGGGAAATGAAGAAATTGAATCTTCATGCTTTTATGTTGTTTAAAGGGATGAGAGTCGAGCTCAAGATTTAAATTTTTGGTCTCACTCTTCGTGAAACAAACTTATGCTTCCGTCGATTTTGAATTTTGAGCCTAATTCGGGAGCTGGTCATTTCGAGTGAAGATTTTCTCACCTGAAATGTAAATTTCAACCCGTACAGTAGTCATTTTGTCGAAAGTCAAAATTTATTTTTCCCGTGCTTAGATAATTACCAAAATAATCGAGTTGCTATGACAAATGTCTCGCCGGAATGTATTGTTTTTGGGTATTATTTTTATGATTTAAGTAGATTATTTTAAATCTTTTTTTAGGTTAATTTAAGGGTTTATATCAGTTTCGCAATAAGAATGGCTTCAATAGCTACCACAATCTTTGAAAAGATCGGGACTCTACAACAAGAGAAGCATCAATCAATTATTACCTTCTTAGGAGTCGGAAATGAAGTAATGCCTCGTGTCTACATGTCCTATAAAGGAAAAACCATATTGGTATACCATAATGCATTGTGCTTTTATTTTGGTTGCTAGTTTTTACTTCCATTTTTCAACATTTGGTTTTTAATTTGTTTGTTTCTATTTTGGTCATGTTCTATGGTGATAGTTTGACTGTGGAATTCATCCAAAGATACTGTGTAATACGGCCGCTTTGCCATACTTTTGATAAGATGATCCTTCAAACTATTGATGTCCTTTGATGACACATTATGTTCTTTTTCCTTGTTGAATATTCTAATGTTATTTATTTATATAACTTAGTAATCATTAATCGAGAAATGAAGTTTGTGAGGAATATCATTATCGTTTTGATATTGTAATCCTAGGTATGGTCATTTTCCGTAATTTTTATTTTTTTAAACAATGGAATGAATTGTTCTTGAAACGGTCTACCGAGAAAATTACCAAAAACAATCCATTGTTAAAGCATATAAAGATTTGACATAGAATAAATGCAGAACTTCATCTCTAGATCTTCTTATCATTATCCGTGCTATTAGGAGCACCTCGCGTATATATCTTCATGAATGAGACTATATCTACCACCCAAATTTTATGCCATCTTGAATAGCTCTCGCTTCTCAATGGTTTCTTCATTAAATTTTCCTAATATTTCTTTTTCAAGGAATAAACTCTTGAAATTCCTCCTTATATGAAATAGCCTATACTTGAAATCTATCAATGCTTAGTATAATTTCGAGATCTTTTCAGGCTTTCGGTAGATTTTCTTGAGCCCAACTTTCCATTTGAATTCAAACTGCATGGCCGATGAATGTCCTTAAACGTTTGAAAACACACTAGTTAGTTATCTACCATCGTAAGCATTGTTATGAGAAAGATTCTTTGTAGTCGATTGGAAGGATCACTCATAAAGCACATTCACTATTGGGAGGTTCCTTTTCTGGCCTTCTGTGAGGATGCGTGTTAATGTACTCAGACTGTAGAGCCCGAGGTGCTACAATAATCAATTCTATCGCCTAAAATTCCTTCTTGGAGAAGCCCCAAATATTCACCTTCTTTGATTATGTTGAAGTTCTCATTGCTTCCTCAAGATTGTTTTCCTCAAGAATGGGGTTATGTTAATCACTTACTTATCTCTTCGGAAAGCGCACTGCCTCACTACAAGAAAAGCAGGTCTTTATAAGGACATTATTTTAGTTGGGGCCAAAAAATTTGCAAACTAAAACATATCTTTAGTTTCATATTTATTCGAGTCGCAACTAACAAGCACTGCATATATAATTGCGATAGAATTGTAGTTGCATGCAAAGCCATCGTAGGCAAACGTGAGACATTAAAGCTTAAGTAGAGGCCAACCAAGGGTGAGTGTTGCAATAGTAAGGACTCGCCTAATGGATTGTTCAAATATCTAGAAAAACATATAATTTTGATTTCAGCTTTGATGCTCATTTATTCTTTCTATTTTCCTTTAGTTTTTTGCTACTAATTTGTATGAATTTCATATTCTTGATTAATGTGGTTTTATTGAGTTTTTGTTTGAGATTTCGTTCCAAGTAATGAAAATATTAGATTTTTTCTTTGCAAGCACTGCCGACCGCTAAGGGTTGTATAATTGAGAAACGTATGTGATCCCTTAGTATCTTGAGGTCATTTTTCTTCTGATCTAAACTTCACTAATGATTTAGTGAATTAAAATATATTAGTATTAATCCAAACCATACGGGAAAATGGTTAATTAAATGGCTAAACCTAGTCCTTGAAGTTTGATAGAATGTTTGAGAGAGATGAGAACATAGAACTAGAATGCAGGAGTGTGAATCCTGTAATTGTTCCAAATTCGAGGAATGACCATTGATGTTTTTTTTGATCAAGAAAAGCAATATTTATGAGAGTATGGAAAAAAGAGCAGAGTGTCTAAAGTACACAAGAGGAGTACATGGAACACTCCTCACACTCTCACCTATACCTCATCCAAGCCAAAACCCCACCAAAGAATTTAAGTTATCTACCACACCTTAGCCCACCCCCACAAGGTGTCAGAAGGAAGATTTCATCCTATGAGCAGCGGGGGCTGTTTTTTAAAAACCACTATTCGCACCAGCCACAGCGTCGAAATAAACACGGAAGGCGCCATCGAACTCTCTTCCACTTTTGCCAACAGCGCTTTGCCAAAACGGAGAAGTTCTTAGAAGCCGTGCGGAGGGAACACCCAATTAGTTTGATAATTGCCAAAGAAGATCCTGACATCTTGGCTCTCGAGCAATGGATAGAAGTGGGTGGTCTTATTGTTTCCCTCATTCTCTTCCACATAAAAAACACTTGTTTACTGAGAGTCCCCCTCCTCTTCGAGTTGGTCCAGGCGTTAGCACCTTACCCCGAAAGCTGGAGAAAAACCCAATTTTGGGGAGCGATTGGAGTTTAAAATCAAGATCTACTAGGGAAATCTAAAGGAGGAGAAAACATCGACCACGATACCACATATGTCTAAGCGAAGAAACCATCGAAATGGAGAATACTTCAACGAGTGGTCTCATTATTATAATGCCTTGTTATGAGATAAAAGAAAGAACCTTTCCACCTCTTCCATCTCCATTGGATATGTTTATTATTTATGAATATTTGTAATCATTTAGTAGCATTTAGTGGCCATATTTCAAGATATAAGATAAAAAAATGTATAATCTGAGGTAAAATACCTTGTGGGGTTTGCTATGGAAGTTCCCACCAATCTCCATTCCCTTGAATGGTTACGCTTCTTAATGAGAGGTCATGTGATCAACTCTATGAAGACAGAGCCATTGCTTCTGCTCATTGAATTTGGTATTGTCAGACCATTTAGCTGAGCAATACAATTGATACTCAAACATTCAAGTAGCTTTCTAGAACATTGGAAATTAGTTTGGACCACCAAATATTCATGGCTAGTCATTATAAATATTGCGATATAATATTTTCCATATATGAGACCAAGTTTACAGATGATTACAACTTTATGTGTGGTGAATTTCTTCTTTTAGTATGCTAGCTTACATTTGGTTTAAAGAATATTTCTGGGGTCTTTATGGGTTTAGAAAACTAAACATCTAAATTTAAATTCCATTCCCTATTAAAGATTTTTCTCTTCCCATTGAAGCCAGTTTCCATTAATTTCCTAGAGAGAAAGTATAGTTTATTCACCTTCTCCACTGTGATGCTAAAACTATACTTCAGTTACACCTTGGTTGGCGGGCGAAACACAGAGCTACTTTGGCAGAAATTGTGATATAGCATATAATTAAGCGATAATCATGTTTTGGAACAAGCTTTGTTTAGATTTGAATATTTGTTATCAATGCTTAAATAAGAATTTTGGTTGGGAAATTGTTGGTGTATATTATTTACAAAAAATGATTCTTTATTCCAAAAAAGTGCTAAATCTGATAGAATTGGAGCTAAAACGTTTGTTATAGTGCAGTCAGATCACACTAGAAGAACATATCGATAAAAGACAATGCGAGCCCTTGAACAAATTTACATTTAATTAATTTATTGCTTGTCTGACTACATGCCAAAACTATCACTTTACAATTGTGTGATAGAATTAAAATAAGCGTAAACGAGTTATTCAGAGACATGCAAAAAGAAAGTAGAATTTGAGTTGTGAAGTAAGAAAGGCGTCCAAGTGAAATGCTTCTGATCTATTTTTTGTAAGCATAAACTTTGTTTCTCTAAGGTCCCATAGAAATGAGTTATGGTTTTGATAGGTATCTAATAGGATGTCCCCACATGAAGGGTCTAATGATGACATGACGGATTATGCTCTCCCTGAATCGTTGCAGAGTAAAGTTGGAATAATATTTAGCAAGAAAAGAAGATTCGATGGGACTCGTATTTATTTTTCCTTATTCAAGTATAATGTACAAAGAGACAAACACTATCTACAGTTATTGCTTAGTTTTATTGTTTGAAAATGAAATAGCACTTTCAAAATTTAAGGGTCTGAGATTGGATAGGTAGCTTGCCTTATTTAACCATTCAATTTATCCGGATAGAAAAGCCAAGGGTTTGGTGCAACATAATTCTGCCCCGATATGCCACGATGCTTTACACCGCTTTATTGGGCGTCGGGTTGGGGGGAGTCGTAAAGGCATTGTTGTCGACATGGATCGATATTAGCGTGCGGTCTTTTCCTCCCATTTGGCTTGAGCTTTGTTGATTGACCTCTGATTCTTCAGGGTTGATTAATGGAGATATACCATTTGATCTAACAAGAATTGGCTCTGTCTAATCCTTTGTTATGTATCTTCTTTGAAGCGTTCTGCGAATCTGACAACGGTTGAAAGGACTTATGCATCAAGTGTTCTACACTGAAACTCTTTGACCTTTTATTGTGATACCTGGGGTACCTTAATTAGCGGCATCTATCACATACGGGTTCGAGATAAAGCTTCACTTTATCTTCACAAAAGGCAAAGTCAAGGGATATTGATTTGCTTCAATGTATGTGTAGCCATTCTAGTTTAACTTCATGGATGATTGAATCTACTATTGAGTAACCAATCTTCAGGTGTCCTGGGCATATGGCTTTGTTGAATGACCAGGAAGAACAATAGGGAGAGAATAAAAATCTTTGAAAATGAGTTGTGAGGTCTAGTTTTGAGTATATTTCAACATATTTCTGCCCTTTTCTTGCTAAGATCAAGGGCCCAAATCTAATAGTGAGCATGATACTAATCTCAGCCTTCAAATCTTAATTGTGAATTCAACCCTAGAGCAATTATCTTCCATTTTTCAAGTTTTGTTCTTTCACCTTCTTGATGTTTTCAACCATAGAACAACATTTCATATGCATTACGTATTATTGTACTCTGCACTGTTTCCTCTAATGCAAGATCATGCGAGTACATGACTTGGGATCAAAGAGTGTGGTTTGAATTGGAGTTCACCTCTCTTGAAAAATAAGGAATATGTCTTATTATTTTGGCTAATATTGTATTGATTCATGTTTATTGAGGAAAATAGAAAGAAAAAACATTTATGGTTCAATTTACTTTAAATATTTATGAATTAGACTTTACGGCCATTTGGTTTCTTAATTTGGTTTTGCAATGTAATTTTTGTGATTGAGGAAATATGAGATTTGGCTTGTTTTTAATCCATGGAACTTCTCGAATCTTTTTGTTAATTTGGTTTCGTTTGGTTACTGTTGATGAATATGAATATATCTTTTAATTAATTTTGGGTGGGAGTAGATTATATCTCCCTTATGGTGTAAGATTTATTACATCTAAAAGATTCCACCTTTCCATATATGGTAACAAATTTAGAAAGAACCGACCATATCATCTGCCCTTATAGTAGCGATGACAGGCACCCCCATCTATATATCGACTTGTAGTAGAAGCCGGTAAGGCATCTATAATTACCCTTATTGTCGTGGCGAAAAAATCTACCCCATCTATATATCGCATATAATAGTGGCCAATAAAATCCTCATCTATAACTTCACACTTATAATGCGACCAAAATGATGCCAGTCAATATATCACCCTTATAGTTGCGGCCGTAGTGGCTTGATCATAGTCACCACTTTTATAGTTGCGACGAAATAGCCTCATCCATAACCATCTCTAATAGTTGCGTAAGAAATATGGCCCGCTCATTAGTCATATCTTCGATTCTTGAAACCAGAAAATGACTGACCTTGACACTTTTCTAGTGGTGGCGAAACTGAAATTAGGCTATAACCTATAGTTAGTACTCTATATACACCTGTTTGTTATTTCTTTATCTGTCATATGGTTACATGAATCTTCTTGAGGTTGGGGTCGGTGTCCCACTAAAGCTCACTTCTGTAGTGTCTTAGTTATGTAGCAACACTTATGCTCATAACGATCATTTCATTGATATCTTGCATGTACATCTTCTTAATGAACTTTTGTCCAATCATGAAACTTTTTAGAACTTTCATCTTAGGTTTTCCTTTTTGGTTATCTAGTTTTTCTCATGTAAAATTGCCCGTGTTCTTTAGATGTGCTCTCCACTTTCTGACATTATAATGTTTGCATTTCATGTCTGACTCACTTGGATCATCACTGCGTCCCTTCCTTATTTTACGGAGAAGGTTGGCCATTTATTTAATTAAAATTTATGTGATTGCTTGCCTAGATATTAAGCTAAAATATTTGAATTTGTTCATTATAGACCACATTCAAAGGGCGGTTATAACATTACAACAAGAGTATCTCTGAGTTTCTTTTGTCTTATTATGTGAAAGTGAGCAAAGTTTCTATTGAGGAAATCATGTTGTATGATGAACAAGACATTCTTCGCTCATGGATAAAATTGAGGTGAGTTGATTCTTGTTTATAGATGTATGTTTCATTCTCCTTTTAGAGACTAGTAATAGTTTCCCTCTAATTTCCTTTCATTATCGAAATGATTTTGAAGCTAATCTAAATACATACATTTCCACTGATTAGGTTGTAAGGGACTTAGATTTAGGGTCTTTTAATCTTTTTATTTTTGGTTTAAATTTTGGTCAACGTTATCTTTAAAGTTTCAGGTACCTTATTCCGCTGAAGAATTGGATTTGGAGCGAGAGAGCGATATCGACATCGAGTTGTTTTGATTTCTCATCCTTCTCTTGTACTTCATTTTTTGAAGGCCTGAAATGGTTCATGTATCAGAGATTAGCTTAGATCTGTTTATTTAAGTTTGCAGTTTGCTCTAATGTTCTATCTTGGGTCTCTTATTGAGGTATCTTTGCGAAACATCTACACCTCATTCTTAAGCTTAAATCTTTCTACCATAGACATTCTTACACGAATCATAGATTCTACCCAGAGTCATGAATTATTATTGTTTTAGATCTTCATCTATGGACTTTGTTCTTCACCTTCTATGAAGTTAGTGGGTTTTGTCTTCAGCGTAAGAAGGTTTTGGCAAATAATACTAATTAGTCTATTAAGATTAAAATTGACTACACTTCTAATATTGGTTTTGTTGTGCTCCACCAGCATTATATTATTATCTGGTAGTTTGAACTTATTTACATAACCAATCTAATAGAAATACTAAAACTTGTTGAAAAAGCAAGGAAACAATATGGTGTATTATCTTTCTCCTTGTGAGAAAATATTAGTTGCATATAATCAGGATCATTACTTGTTGTTTGGACATTCTGTGAATTGACTTTAAATTTGTGTTGGTTAATTTTATTTATCTCATTTAATGTTCATAAGTATAATTAAATCCATCTTTGCGATTATTGATTTCATTAGACATTAGAGTAAATGGAATATAGTTTTGGTGTTACACGGTGGGCGTCCCTTGGGGTACGCCATGTTTATAGGCGATATTAGCGGTGTTCGAGTACTTTACTGGAACTATTCCTGGCGAAGAAGCTGTCGTATCTTTGTCTTGCAGGATCATGGTTCTCACGATATTTGCATAATTGAATCTACTTGTGGTGTGCAGCTCCATCGGCCTCGGAATGTGAGAGAAAGCGCTTCCACGGATGTCATCCACTTTCGACCATTTCTCAAAGGGGTCGTGTTCTAATCCTGCGTTTGCTTTAGGGCGTCTTGATGAGTGATGATGCAACCATCCTGAGCTCATTACATCCCCATATATTATGCTTCCCGCTTGCAGGTCGTGTTGTTTACAGGACATGCATCGACACATATCTGCTTTGAAGTGCATTGAGAATTTTAGCGATGTAGGTCAAAGTGGTGGTGGTAGCCAGTCGAAAGTGGTCTTGAGTGGATTAATCGAGATATGATTTGAATGTGGTGCTGCGAGAAAGAAAAATGCATGTGTTATACAGGTGTGTATCATTAGGAAGGAGCGTTGGCAAAACCATGCATCGATGAACCCCGAGGAGTTACTCTGTGAATGGTATTATTCTTTGCTCCTCGACATGCAGTCCCACTAAGTATCTTTCGGCTCATCTGAGATTTTACCTGATTTAAAATCGTTCTACGAAGGAGCTCATGCCACCTAACATCATTCTTGTCCATGGTAGGCGATGAGATGGGGTGGCTCAAGCGAGAAGCTTATCACTTGATTTCTTGTGCCGCTTGCAAATTATTTCCCGAAGAGCTGTCGGTCGGTTGAGATGTATTTCAACTACGAGAAAATGGAAGAAACCATTGGGAGGCTTGCTGAAAAGCCCCCGAAGTCGGGTGAAGCGTCGGTGGTTTACTTGTAAAGAAAGCATTCACTTATCGAATGGCGCTTTGATGATCACCATGTCTTCTCATGACTATCCATAAAATATCTCCCGGAAGGATTACTGTGCCTGCTTGGGTGCCTTTGGTGTATTGGGCATAAGGGTGAAGCGGATATTGGAGAGTGTGGAGTCATTGCGGATGAAGAATCCCGAGGTCAGCTTTGTGTGCGGGCGCGATTGATGATGAGGATGCAGGTGGAAGCGTATTTCGACCATATGGGATCGAATCTGTATGCGACATGGTTCGACTGGACATGTTTATCGGTTAAAAGCATCAGCGGTGAGATCCCGGTGTGTGGTTGACAAGTGACACAGCGTGGAGAATATATAGAAGAAGGTTGTCTTCTTGTTGTTAGATAAAGTTTGGAAAGTGGAAGAAGGCGAGCGGTGGCGTGGAAGTGGAAATGACATCTGGAAGTGGCTGGTGAAATTGTTAAGACGAAGACAGACATGAAGGCGACCTTTGTGGTGGATCAGTGTATTGAAATCATTCTCTATGTGTGACAGCCTCGAGTTTTGTTTGGCATTAGTCTTCTGATTGGTCTGGTTTTTTGGTTAAGTTCTATATCGATCAATATTTCTTAGTTAGTTGAATTAGCTTGCTTAATGATATTCAACAGTGATCACCTCAGTTCAAGTTGGATCACGATCAACTTTTTCTGCTTTCTTGTACCTTATACGTGGTAACGCTCGAGATTTTCCTCTTCGATCTAAGCAACAATGCATTATATTGTTGAACGAGTTATCTCGAAATTATGATTATCGATACCATAACTTTGAATGTTTTGTGTATTAGTGAAGCATGTGAGACAGCCAATTTTGTTTTTCTGGGTTGTGTTCTATTGTTTGATGCTAATGCTAGATCAATCTTTGAGAAGCAATCCACACATATATCTGTGTCTTAGCTCCTTCCTAGGTTTTCTACAGTTTTCGGCTTCTTCCTAATTAATTAGTTTGAGGGTTCAAGTTCTATATCAATCAATATTTCTTAGTCAACATAATTAGTTTGTTTATTTAATGAAGCTTCACTCATAATCTTGCTTGTTGCTCAGTCCTATCTAAGATTTCTGTGTGTTTATATTTTTTTCAAAATTGTAATTGGAACAAGGTCAAATGGCAAGTTTGCCATTTGTTACTTTAACCAATTTTGGGTCTACTCGATGATGTTTCCAAAAATAGTTTCTGAATCATTTTTGGGAACGGATCCTAAATATTTGAAATAATAAAAAACTATTAGAAGTTTAATAAAAATAAAAATTTAAATTAAGTCTACAAATTATTAATTCTACAAAAAAAGTCTAATTTGATAGAGTACGAAATGGCATCATTTAGTCCCTATTGCTCAAAAGAATTACCTTGATTTTACTTATTTATTTTAAATGAATTGTCATAGTATCTTCAAAAAAATTATTAAAAAAAGAAAAAAATATATTTTCAATTAATTTGGACCAATAATAACTTTGATATGAAAATATTGGAAAATAAGATATATTAGAGATGTGAATTATTTATGTGTGCAAATATTGTCATCAGTTAACTCCTTGGTTGGAGTAGTTATTTAGTTTGCCTTTATTTCTTATGAAAAGACTTGTGCTTGAAATCATTTTTAATAGAAATTAAAACCATTAAAATCTCATCGCATATCTTCTTTTGATTTATATTACATTTCTAATTAGTTATTGTAAACTAAGAAAGTTAATTGTGGTTGTGCTTTATTTTATAGGCTTGTGTTTTATGTGAAGAAGGGTGTTAAGAATTATGATCTCTTTTATGCATTATAAACCAAGTTTCAACTTTCAAAAGACTTTATAATTTAAAATGGTATTAAAGCGATGATTGACCACTTAGGGTAAGTTTAGTTCGTGTTTTTGGCTTGTTTTTTGTTCACAAAAAGCAAGGGAGAATAAAGAAAACATGAAGAATCGTTTGGTTTTCCAATTTTTGTTTTTGTTACGAATAAACAAAAGAGACATAGTAAACTTTAAATTAAGAGAATAAGAACAATTTTAAGTTTGTGTTTTCAAACGATTATCAGAAACGGGTTTTAAAATAATAGCAAAACAGGACCATTACTCTTTGAAAGAAACTTAAGAAGGTTTCTAATTGAATGAAGACTTTAAAATGGGTCGAGTATGATTTGAGACACCATATCAAAGTCATTAATGCATGTGAAACTACATGACAAGCTTCTTTAAGATTTTTTTTTATAAGTTACGGGCAAAGACTTTAAAATGGGTCAAGCATGAAGTGACACTACCTATCGAAGTCATGAATGAAAGTGCTTGCTAATATGGGACAAAAATTTGTTTTTATTTTTTAAAGATGATTTCAAGTTAACAAAGACTTTAAAATGAGTTAGGTAGGGGTAATTATTTAAGTTATTTTTGTTGTTCAAAAGTCGACATTACCAATCAATGTGACACCTTATCCGGGGGTCCGTTGACAACGATCAGCTTTGCGAACTTAGGTGGGTGTCGGGTGTTTGATACCACACCATCATGTCTAAATTGCTCCGAGATCCATTACTTGCAACAAAAATCGGATGAAGTTTACTCTGTACGGGAAGCTATCAATACAACTGTATAACATTACATCAAATGACCCTTAGGACTCGATATACCACTCTCTGACCCGTTCAACCATACCACTGAATCACATACATGATATAGTGATATGTTTCTGAGTTCAATTATACTTATCTTACAAAAATGATATATAACTTGAACCTTGGACGTGGCGAGAATCTTGTGATTAGTACCCTGCGTAGCTCGTCTTGTGGCGGCTTTAAGTCTCGGCTCTTAGGAGTTCCGTGAAACAAAACCTCGTGAAATCGCCGGAGAAAAGTTGCTTTTCTTCTCCCTCCTCTCTCTCTCTCTAACGTTTGGTCTAGATATTTCCGTGAGATCTTTTTTGATATCTCACAGATATATTTCTTGATTTTTTTGATTTTTTGGATTTTTTTTTAGATATTTTTTGTATTTATACATGAGACATGTGGCTGAATCGTATGCCATCACGACTTCAGCAGTCAGTTTTAAGCCCCCCAGAAACAATTTATTTCGATCTGGTTTTTGTTTCACGTCTATATTAAATGGACATTCTTTAAATATTTGAATTTTTCGAGTTTTCTCAAATCTAGTTTTTTGGGAGTCCGCTCGACCCCCATCGTCTAGTCGTGAAAATCATTGTCTCATAATTTAACCAAATACGACTGGGTGACTAGATTTCGTGAGACGATTCCAACGGTGAAGTCCGTTTCTTCATCCGATATCTAGAAAGAATTTTAAAAAATTACCATTTTGCCCTTCCTAACAAAAATTAAAATTTATAGGTTTTTTTTCCCGGGTCTTACAATCAAAGTCATGAATACACATTAAAACTACGAGACAAGTTTTTATAAGGAATGATTTAGTCTGAAATGCAGACAAATACTTTGTTTATTTCGATATTAGAAAGTTCACACCACTTATCAATGTCTTACATTCTTGAAACCCTGACCCTCATATATACAAAAAAAAAAAAAAACTTACACTTTTATTTTAGGAATTCCTTGAAAGGTTTAACATTAGAAATAGTCTGATTTTTATTTACAATTTTTTAAGAGCAATTGTATTTTCCAAAAAAGAGTAAGGTAGTCATATCTATTCAAAAGCTTAAAAACTGTAGAAGTGATTAAATTGTCATTTATCTATTTAGCTATTCAACATTTATTATTAGGAAATGCAACGGTATCTTATTTATATGAAAACATATTTGCCATGATGTCATATACCTTAAAATAAATACAATTTTTATATAAATTTTACTTTTACAATGAAGAAGGTTATACAGGATGCCATAATCATTCAAAAATTCTCATAAGATATTTAATACTATAATTTAATAAATTAAAGCCTATCTATTGTTGGATTCTTTTAGTTTGATCAACATAAACTAGCGTGGTTCACAGGATTACTAATTATGTAGATATTTAGTCAAGATTTTCATTACAAATAATAGTATAAATTTAATCTTTAGTAAATTTCCTATATAATTGATATGTATACAATCATTTAATATATTTTGATCATATCTATCTCACTTAGGTTGAATCATGTAATACATTATTGTCACCCTCTTTATATATTTGTAAGATATTTAGTACTATAATTTAATGAATGGAGGCCCATCATAAAATGCCTTCACCTACATCAAATAGGATATTGACATGGGTGACTAATATAATATGAATACTTGGTCAAGATTTCATGATAATACATGATGAATTTTCTACCCTAATGAACATGATATGTATCATAATTGAAGTGAATATAATTGAAGTCATAAATTAAAGTTTTTATTTGGAATTGAGTGAAGACTTTAAAATAGATTAATTAGGAGGATTTTTTTTTTGGTTTGTCTTAGAAGAGTTGATAATACCTATCAAGTTGAGCAAAGACTTTAAAGCAGGTCAAGCACGGTATTTATTTGGTTGTTTTTAATATTTGGAAGTTGATGATACCTACTAAAAACCATGCATTCTATAAAAGTCATATATATATATATATTTATATAACAGCATATGTACGGGTAGTGTTTTGTGAAATGGACTTCTTGTATCGAGCATTGAGCCCTCACTTAAAAAATTGTAATCCTTAATTTTAAACATGTTCTATTTGAAAGAGCATGGAGCAAAGGAAATGAAAAAGGAATATTTTTAATTATTTCCTATGTAATTGCAATGATACATTTTAATTAAAAAAAATAAAGTAATATTTTAAATTCTCTGCTATGTAATTGTGGGTGTTTAATTTTATAAAAAAAACAGACTATTTTGATAAGAAAATAAAAAAGTACGAGTTGATATTACCTATTTTCAATTCCATTAATTGTAGTGGAATGAGGTAGTTAGATGTACACCGCTAATGGGAATATGAATGTATCGCACTTAAGTTTATAAATAAGTGTTGCATCTTTTCCTGTATGCACCACGTAATAGCTTCATCTCTCTTTGACTCAATAATGGCCCATCAATATCCTTCATCCCACACTCATACTCTCTCGACTAATGTCATCTTTGCTTTTTCATGTTTCTTCTTTTCCTTTTGTCTTCAATATCATCCTTCCATGTCATTTCACCTCAGCCTCTTGCTTTTACCATTGCTATTTCAAAGTTGAACAAGATCGAGCTCGCTCTTCTAACATGGAAGGTAAGCCTTGATAATCAAACCCAAGTTTACTCTCATCTTGGTTTGGACGCAATTCTTGCCATCATTGGTTCGGATTGGCTTGTCACCAAATTAGTGTCTGCGATTTAAACCTTGAGTTGTGATTTAAGAGGTATACTCCAAAATCTCAATTTTCATCTCTCTGACCTCTTTACTCTTAATTTGTCACAACAACTCTCAGTGGAACCATTCGACCAATATTGGTAATATTTCCAAACTAATCACGATTCATGATTTTGGTTCTAATCATTTCTTTATTAATATTCCTAAACAATATGGGTTTTTAACATCCATAGCTTTCTATCTTTGGCTTTAATAATTTTAAGAATTCGATTCTTCCTTTTATGAGAATTTGAAAACAACTATTTTGCATCTTTATGAGAATGAGCTTTGGGTTTCGTTCTCTACCTACGAGCAGGTGGATCGTTAAGATCTCTTAGCGATCTTGGGTGTCATTCTTGATCTCGGCGGTCAGTCCCTCCTTCCATAGGTAACTTGAGGAATTTAGCTACATTGTACCTTAGTGCAGGAGCAAACTATCTAGTTTCATTCCTCGAAATTGGATTGTTAAGATCTCTTATTGATCTTGAATTGTGGAGCTAACAATCTCATTGGTCGATCCTCTTCAGTGGTAGCAGAATTTAACCACATTGTATCTTTATGCGAACAAACTATGCGGTTTTATTCACCAAATTAGTTGTTAAGATCTTAGCGATCTTAGATTGTCATTTACTTGATCTCGACGGTCTAATCCCTCATTCCGCTAGGTAACTTGGGAATTTAACCACATTGTATCTTCATACGAACAAACTATCTGGTTTCCATTCCTCGAGGGTGGATTGTTAAGATCTCTTAATGATCTTGAATTGTCGACTAACAATCTCCTTTGGTCCAGTCCACTCCTTCCATATGGTAACTTGAGGATTTAACCACGTGTATCTTTATGCAGACAAACTATCTGATTCTATTCCTCGAAATTGGATTGTTAAAGATCTCTAATATTCTTGGTGTCATTTAACGATCTCGATAGTTGATACCAGCTTCCATAGGAAACTTGTCGGCTTAACCTATTTGGTCATGGTCACTAACAAACTCGGTGGAATTGCCCTTCTCTGGAAATGAAAAATATCACTCATTTGGAATTTTTGCGATTGTATGAAAATAACTTCATTGTGACTACCGGACAAGATTTGCCTTGGTAGAGCACTTTATGAATTTTAATTAGAGGGAACCATTTCACGGGTCTATGCAAAGAGCGAAAATTGCCTTAGCTTATTCAAAGTTGGCTTGAAGCCAACTCACTTGAAGACATAGCGAAATTTTTAGTTGTATACCCAATTACAGATTATAATATCGATCTAAGCAGTAACAATTTTTATGGATGGAGAGCTTTACGAGAAATGGGGGCCCGGTCTGCAAACTAACACACTTGAACATCTCCAACAACAATATTTACGGCGCCCATACCACCTCGACTTGGAGAAATTTTCCAGTTACAACGACTTGATCTTTCCTCGAACCATTTGTGGGAAGATCGAAAAGAATGGGTATCTTTGCCCTTATTGTTCAATTTGTTCTTGGTAAGCGATCTTCGGGAAGCATTCCTTTGAAATTGGAAAATTAAGCCAGATCTTGAGCCCTTGATGCGGCATCTCGAACAACTTAAAGCGGTCGAATTCCCGAACAAATAGGGAACTTGTGGAAATTATCGTCCCTTGAACTTGAGTGGGAATCGATTTGTGGATAGCATTCAGAAGAGAGGTGGAAAGTTGCTTCGTCTTTGGAGTCTTGATCTTAGTGAAATATGTTGTGGGAGAATTCCGCGGCTGCGGAGTTACGGTGCAGGCGTTGAATCTCTCCGTAACCGACTTTACGGCACCATCCCACACACTTTTGATGATGCGGATCTTGACATCTGGCGATATATCTGACGTGGAGTTGGAAGGTCCTCTCCCAACCTTCAAGCCCTTTACCATTTGAGGCATTTAGAAATAATAAAGGTCTACGTGGTAATAATGTCACTCATCTCCAGCCATGCGGTCCAGAAGAAGGCCACGAAGTTTCACGTGCTTGATCATATACTCCTCATTGTGAGCCTCTATTGTTCTTGTCGCTTTTATTGTTGGAATTTATTTTCTTGTCAATTTAGGAAGAAAACAACCAAATCTACGCTTGAAGCGTAGATGTCAAAGATCACATTCACAATATTGGGACATGATGGGAAATTGTTGTATGAGCACATCATACGAGGAGCCAGCAATTCAGTTCGAATGTGTATTGGCAGCTAGCAAGGATATAGCCTTTGTTTACAAAGGCGGATTTGCGAATGTAGGGTTGTTGCGGGTGAAAAGCTTCACTACTCATCGGATCAAGATGGTGGAGATGGCTGATTTGAGGCTTTCAAGCGGGATTCATGCTCTAACACGGATAAGGCATCGCGATATTGTCAAGCTTTATGAAGCCAGTTCATTTCTTCAGAACTCATTTTGATTTGAGTTTATGGAAAGGAGCTTAGAGAAACTTATTCTAAACGATGAAGAAGCAGCAGAAAAACTTGATTGGATTGTGAGGCTAAACATTGTGGAAGGGGTTGCTAAAGCTTTATCTTATATGCACCATGAGTGCACACCTCCAGTAATTCATCGAGACATAACCAGCAACAATGTTCTGTTAGATTCAGAATATGAAGCTCATGTCTCAGGCACCGTATGACTAGGCTTATAAAGCGGACTCATCTAGTGGACTTCATTTGCGGGAACTTTGGTATGCTGCTACGGTACCATTTTCTTAGTGGGGCGTTAGTTATACGTATAATTTCTTAGCGAGGCGAGCATGATGTAATCTTCTTAATTTGCGAACTTGCTTACAAGATGAAGGTGGATAATAAAGCGGATGTTTTTATAGCTTTGGGGTTGTAACAATGGAGTAATTATAGGAAGGCATCTGGTGAACTCATCTCATCCTTTATTATCCTTCATCCTCATCCTCATCCTCATTCTGGGTATTTTACCATTAGGTACATTTGAATGATGTTATGGACAAGCGCCCTCTCTGTGGATGAAGTGGGTGGTAGTAGTGGTTGCGGTGAAGATAGCACTAGCATGTATGTGTCGATCCCCACGTCTGACTGACTATGCAGCAGTTGAAGAACACTCTCTCAATCTGAGGGCCACCACTATGAAGCCCAGATTTTCCATGATTACATTGGGTGAGCTGGCGGTCATGGAGGCAAAACTAGTTGACGGTCCTCACTTCTCCATGTGTATTTTGTTTTATCATCGGAATGATTGATTTTATTTAGGCAAAATCTCTTTCTCTTTGTCTCTCGGTTGCAATTATTGATAAATTGGTTGTGATCGCGACTACGACTGTATCTCTATACGACTTGATCATCTTCGATGCTCTGTTTTGAGGAAGTCGGATACCTCTAGGTTACGGAAATGAAATTAGGTCGTTCTTGTGTCTATATACTATAAAAGGAAAACCATCTTGGTATACCATAATGCATTGTGGTTTTATTTTGGTTGCTAATTTTTCCTTCCATTTTCAACATTAGGTTTTAATTTGTTTGTTTTTGTTTTAATTAAGTGTTCTTTGGTGATGGATTTGAAATTTATTGAATTCATCAGTATCTTTCGGGCATGTTTGCTTTGCCATACTTTGATGAGATTGATCCTTGACCATTGATGTCCTTTTGGTGACCGCGGTATGTTCTTTTCCTTGTTGAATATTGTAATGTTATTTGTTTTTATAACTTAATGTCTATGAATTGAAATGAAGTTTAGAGAATATCATTATTATTTTGATATTGTAATCTAGGTATAGTCATTTTTGCAATTTTTTTATTTTTTGAAACAATGGAATGAATTGTTCTGAATTCTACGAGGAAAATGACAAAAATAACTATTGCTAAAGCATATAAAGATTTATTTGGAAACTGACTAGGGAACTTCATACGTATCTTCTCTTATCAATATACGGTTCTTTTCCTTGACCAGTCATAGGGCGAAACTAGGCGACGGTCTCACTTCTCAAGTGTATTTTTGTTTTTATCATCAGGAATGATTGATTTTATTAGGCGAAATCTCTTTTTCTTTGTCTCTCAGTTTATAATTTACCCATAAATTGGTTGTGATGCAGCCTACGACTATGTCTCTACTTATGAGGCTTGATCATCTTCGATCTGCTCTGTTTTTGAAGAGATCGGGTTCCATTTGGTGACACAGTATGCTCTTTTTCATTGTTGAATATTGCAATGTTATTTGTTTTTATAACTTAGTAATCTGCTGAATTGAGAAATGAAGTTTAGAGAATATCATTATTGTTTTTGATCTTTGTAATCACAGGTATTGTCATTTTGATATTGTAAGCATTGTTATGAGACCACTCACGATTAGAGGTTTCTTTTCTGGCCTTCTAGGATGATGCAGGTTAATGGACCTACCCCTATGCATCTCTGTATAAAGTGTCCTACTCACACTTGAACATGTATCGTATGAGAGCACGAGAGAGCTACATTAATCAAATCTATCGTAAATTCCTTTGGAAAAGCCCCGATGGTTCACCTTCTTTGATTATGTTGAAGTTCCCATTTGCTTTCCCTCATTGTTTTCTTCTCGGTGAATAGGTTTATATTGTCACCTTACTTATACAACAGTGCTCTTAGTTGTGGTATGTTGCAACATATGCTCTTAACGATCATTTCATTCAGTATCTTGCATGTCTGTCTTGTAAATGAACTTTTGTCAATTTTGAAACTTTTTAGAACTTTCATCTTCAGTTTTCCTTTTTTGTTATCTACTCTACTTTCTCATATAAAATTGCCTACCACATTCTTTTAGATGTGCTCCGCCTGCCTGTGTAATGTGTTGCATTTCTGTCTTGACTTTCATAGATCCACATGTATCTCTTCCATATTTCACGGAAGATTAGGCCATTTATTTAATTAAAATTTATGCAATTGCTTTGTCTATAAATTAAGCTAAAATATTTAATTTTTTTCATTGGGCCAGCCACGTCGAAGGGCCGAGTTTTATGACACTTGCAACAAGGCTATCTACAAGTTGCTTTGTCTAGTATCCTTAAGTGAGCAAGTTTGGAGTTGAAGATATCTTTGTATGATAGAAAAGACATTCTTAACTCCATGGATAAAATTGAGGTAGGATTGCTTTTTTGTTTCTTGATGTATATTTTTATTCTCCTTTTTAGGAAGTAGTAATAGTTTCCTCATTTTCTCTCATTGTCGAAGCCCGATTTTGAAGCTAATCTAGTCATCAGTTTCACGATTGGTTGTAAGGGACTTAGATTTGGGTCTTTTAATCTTTTTATTTTCAAGTTCTAAATTTTTTGTCAATGTTATCTTTAAAGTTTCAATGAGTACCTTATTCCATGGAAAATTGGATTTGGAGCATTGACAGTGTATCACTATGTCATTTGTTTTGATTTCTCATCCTTCTCTTATTACTTCCTTTTTGAAGGCTGAAATGGTCCATGTATCTGCAGTTAGCTTAAGATCTGTTTAGTTAAATTTGCGTTTGCTCTAATGTTCTATCTGGTCTCTTATTGAGAGTGTCTTTGAAACATCCGCTCCTCATTCTTAAAGCAAATCTTTGCCATAAGCATTCTTACGAATCATAGATTCTACGAGTCACGAAAATTGCGACGATCTTCATCTATGAATTTGTTCTTCACCTTCTATGAGATTAATTAGTTTGTCTTCAACATAGGACGTTTGGCAAATAATACTAATATAGCAAATTTAATTACATTAAGATTAAATTGACTATACTTCCTAATATTGATCTTTTGGTGCTCCACTGACATTATGTTATTGTTCGGCTATAGTTTCAAACATGTTACATAACACCAATCTAAAATATAAAACTGCTCACGAAAAAAAGGAGCTTGATATGGTGTGTGTATTTCTCATATGCCAAATTATCGGTTACTATAATCCTAATCTATTGCGAGACTATTTGGGCGTTTACAAAAATTGACTTTAGATGTGTTACTTAATTTATTATCTCATTTTTAATGTTTCCCTATAACTATAATTAAATCCATCTTAACGAGGTTATTGATTTCCATGGACATTAGAAGTAAATGGAATCGTTGCAATTGTTAAACGGTTGGGCCGCGATCCTTGGGTACGCCATGTTTATGGCGATATTCTTCCGGTGTTAGTACTTTACCTTTGGAGACTATTCTCCGTGGAAGATTGTCATCTTTGTCTTTGTTGAGATCCTGCGGTTCTCACGTATTTCAACTGCGAGAAAATGGCAAAAACCATTAGGAAGTGGTGAAAGACCCTGAGTCGGTGAAGCGTCGAGTTTTACGGTAAAAAGCGTTCACTTATCGGATAATGGCACTTGATGATCTCCGTGTCTTCTCTCGGCTATCCACGAAATATCTCCCGAGAGATTACCTGGCCTTACAGTGGGTGCCTTTGGTGTATTGAAGCATAGGCTAAAGCATATATTTGAGAGTGTATTGAGTCATTGCGGATGAAGAATACGGGGAGTCCGACTTTTACGTGTCCATGAGCGGTTGACGGTGAGTATGAGTCGGGAGAAGCATATTTCATTGCCTTTGGAGATCAGATCTATTAGCGACATGGTTTTACGACTCTGTATCATCGGCATCCTCCTCATCCTCATCCTCATTACCGGTTCCTCTTGACCATTGGTTGTTAAATGGCGTTATGAATAAGCGCCCTCACCTCTTGTGGATGAAATTGGGTGAAATTTGAGCGTAGTGGTTGCGGTGAAGATAGCATTAGCATGCTTATGTTTCAATCCCAAATCTCGGCCAACTATGGAGCAGTTGACTGAGCACTCGATGCAGAGGCCACCACTATATCGGCTTGTTTTCCATGATTACATTGGGTGAACTACTTGATGTGGAGGCCAAAACTAGCTGATAGTCCTGCTTCTCCATCATGTATTTTTGTTTTATCATCGAGAATGATTGATTTTATTTAGGCAATCTTTTTTTCTTTGTCTCTCGATTTAAGTGACCAATAAATTGGTTGTGATGCGGCCTATGACTGTAATATCTACTTAGAGGCTTGATCATCTTCGATACGCTGCATTTTTGGAGAATCGGATAAACGTAGTTACTGAAATGAAGTGGGTCATTCTTGTGTCTATGTCTATAAAGGAAAACCATCTTGGTATCACCATAATGCGTGTGCTTTTATTTTGGTTGCTAGTTTTCCTTCATTTTAAACATTGGGTTTTATTTGTTTGTTTACTGTTTTGGTCATGTTATGGTGATAGTTTATTTGTGGAATTCATCCGACATACTGGGGCATAGCCTTTTGCCATACTTTGATGAGATTGATCCTTGATCATTAATGTCCCTTTGAGGTGACCGCAGTATGTTCTTTTCCTTGTTGAATATTGTAATGTTATTTGTTTTTATAACCAATGTCTAACGGTGAGAAATGAAGTATGAGAATATCATTATTGTTTTGATATTGTAATCCTGGGTATGGTCAATTTTTCTATTTGCATGTGTTATGTCAAGTGGCCTTAGTGGATTTCCAAGGCAATATTTGAAATGTGGTGCTCGACAAGAAAAATGCATGTGTTATGCACGGGTATGTACAGTGGAAGGCGTTGGCAGAAACCATCATCCAATGAACCAGTACTCTAATGAATGGTCTTCTTTGCTCCCTCAACATGGGGTCATTTACATATCTTTCGACTCATGCGGATTTTGCACGGAACAAGTGCACGTTCACGAAGGAGCTCATGCCACCTAACATCATTCTTGTCCATGGAGAGGCCCGATGAGATGAGGAGGCTCAACGAGAAGCTCCTGCGGTTTTGACCGCAGCACCAAAATTATTTCCCCGAAGGCATCGATCGGTTGAGATGTTTTTCAAACGAGGAAAATGGCAAAAACCATTGGGAGGGGAATTTGGTGAAAAGACCCTGAGTTGGTGGGCGCCGGTGGTTTGCCCAGTAAAAAGAAAGCGTTCACTTATCGAATAATGGCGCGGTGATCTCCATGCCTTCGCATCTATCCTGAGGATTACTATTGCTTACGGTGGTGCCTTTGGTGTGAAGCATAGGGTGACGGATATTTGAGTGTGGAGTCATTTCCATATGAAATCGAGGGTCGACTTTTTCGTGTCATGGAGCGGTTGGCAGTGAAGTATGAATCAGCATATTTCATTGCCTTTGGAGACCAGTTCTATTAGCAACATGGTTTACATTTCTGTTGTGGCTGCAGTTTTAAACATCAGGTATGAGATCCCAGTACTTGATTGAATCGGAAAGGCTACAAAAGCGAAGAAGAAAACAATAAGAAAGCGAAAAAGGTTATCATGCACTTCTTGTTTTCTACTGTTTGGAGAGGGTGGAAAGGTATTAAGTGTAGATGGAAATGCATCTTGATAAGCAGTGGGAATGTTGAGAGGCAGCGAAGGCCTTAAGGAAGAGATTTGAGGTAGCATTCAGTGGATCCAAATCTTTATTAAGCCCGATCCCTCTATCTGTGTCTTAGCTCCTTCCCTCTCGTTTTCTCTGTATTTTTGACTTCTTCCTGATTAATTCTGAAGTTTTAGGTTGAAGTTCTATATCAATCAATATTTCTTAGTCAGTGTAATTAGCTTGCTTAGTTTAGGAAAATATTCAACATTGATTTCTTTCTTGTACCTTATATGTGGTAACACTCAAGAGATTTTCCTCTTTTGATTTTCGCATTTTGGTTGAGCTTCACAAATGCATTATATTGTTGAACAGATTTTCCTCTAGGAAAATATTCTGAACGTTTTATTAGTGAAGCATGTGAATAATATTATTATTTTCTGGGTTGTGTTTATTGTTTGATCTTTAATGCTAGATGCGCGATGAGTGTATTCCTCCTTTAAGATGAGATTTGAGCCTTTATTAATTTTCCTCTGCAACCTAATTTTGAGCAAAATGGAATTTTGTGAGCATGGAAACTTAGACTCACGGATAAATGTGACCACCCATAGATATAAAACCACCTTGCTTGTTGCTTTCAGTTCTATACGGGTTTTATGTGTTTGTTTTCTTTTCAAATGGCAAATTTGGCTTACATTACTTCTATTCAAATTGTAATAAAAAATAATTAGTTTCTTTTCTATGAAAGTATTAATTCTAAAGTGATATATTAGCCAAAAGGTTGATTAATTTAAGAAGGACAACTATATTAATTGTCATCTATTATTTGTGATGGTTGTTGCGTTATTGGGAGATAATTATGCTTGTTATTAGTATTGATGGGTTTCATAACTTTCATTTACTCCCGACCCATTCCATTTTTATGTACAAGTTTAGAGCGAGATGATTTAAATTATGTGTAGGAGATATTATTTATCTTTTGGTGGATCGATTACGATGGATGAGTTGATTCGTCATAAATTAATGTCTTAATTTAAATATTTATATATAATAACGATTGAAGGAGGACGCTTGAAATTTTATCTCGAATGTAATGGGAAGGGTGAGCAGGTGTGGATACTTGTAAGAATAGAGTGATCGAGATGTAAGCTCGGGTCCTTGTAATAATAGAATAGTACAACGTTGTAATACAACATGGAAAAAAAATAGAAGGGAGGAAAAGAAAATAGAAGGAGGAAAAGGAAAAGGAAAAGAGGTAAAGGAAGGAAGATAATCATAATTAGAGTTAGGTTGGGATTAAAATTTAATAAAAATATTCGATGAGGCTTTGTTTGGAAAGTGTTTTGAATTTTTAGAACTGAAATATTTAAACATATTTTCTATGTTTTTAAAATACGTTTTAAAATTTTTGGTAATAATTTATTTTAATCCTTTTATATTTATATAATTATTTTTTAAATAACTTTAAAAAAATGAAAACGCAAATAACTAAAATATGTGTATCATATTTTCTAGTTCTCTTTGTTTGTAAATTGTGATAATAAAAATAATAATTTTGTCCTTAAAATATTAAATAATGTATTTTAGATAATTTTTTGATTTATTTTAATTGTCTTCTCTTATTTCCTTAATGTTTTTAAAGAATGATTATAGATATGAAATAATTAAAACTAAAATATTACATATGCACAAAATTTTATTTTTAAAATATTTTTAAGAATAAAGGAGAGAAGGTGCACAAATGCCCGACTTTTGATTTTGCATATTAACTATTTTTGGTTCCAAAATACTCCCGATGTTTACTTTTGTAGCTCAACCATACCCTTTGTAACACCCCGTCCCGAGAGAGTGTACAGTACATGATACTGTAGGGGTATTTTGGAGACTAAAGTAGGAAATGATAAATTATGGAACCCGAGATTTGTGTATGAGAACAAGGAATTCTGATAGGTCATTTGTAAAAAAATAAAAGAATATGGAAATTAGAATCAAGTAGATATGGTAGTGGAAATTAAGCAAAGTGGCATTTTCAAAATTTAAAATGTTTGATTTAATTTCAAATATGAGAATATGGGAGTATAAATAGAGGGTGATACAAAGAGAAGTCATTTGTCTCATATTTTGGTTTTAGGACTCACGTTTTTGAGAAGGAAGAGATCGAGAAGAGGAGAAGGAAGAGGAGGAAAGAAAAAAAATTCAGGTATGTAATCTTGAGTATTTTGATGTTTAAGGTTTTGGTATTGAATCCAATGAAAAAAAAAAACCAAAAAGGTCCATATCATGGCTTGAAGAGGTTTGTGTAGAATAATTCTATTCATGCTTCTTCAATTGCCTAGAAGCATATGCAATCACCTTGTCATTCTGCATTAATACATAACCTGGACACTTTAGAGGCATCCTGATACATTACAAAGCCATCACCTTTGATGGAAGTGTAAGTCTTTGGAGTGAGTCAATCTCCTTTTCGATTCATGAAACTCTGTAGCCGAGCCTCGTATAAAGCGGTTCCTCTTTCTTTGTCAGTCTAGTCAAAGGTGTGGCTATTTTAGAAAATCCCTCAACGAACTTACGGTAATACCCTGCCAAACCCAGAAAACTCCTTATCATGTAACACTCGTAGGAGGTTTCAGTGCGTATAACCGACCTTACTGGACCCTTTGAGATCCCTTTGCGAAACTATGTGTCGAAAAGGCTGCTTGTCGAGCCAAGCGGACACTTGCGAGTTTAACATATAGCGATGTTCCCTTGATGTTTGGCAGAAATTATCCTCGAGTGCTCTGCATGTTCTTCTCTTTACTTTGAATATAGATCGGTATATCGTCGATAAACACGATAACAAGCGATCTAAGTAAAACGGAAAATCCCTATTCATGAGATCCATAAAGCGGTTGGGGCATCGTAGAAGTTCAAATGGCATGATTAGAAACTCAAATGCACGTGCCATGTTAAGATCTTTGTCTTGGGAACATCCTGTCATGAAGTCTCAACTTATCGATTCTTCAATTAAATCAAGCCTCATGACAACATCTTTGCAAGCCTTAAGTCGAGCCATTAGCATCCTTAAAGTGAAAAACCCGCTAATGCCCTTCACCTTAGCAAAAATTACATTTATATCTTAATCAATTCTTCTTAAAACATTAATTCTAACACATTCCATTAGGCATTTTAATCACTTCGATTGATTAAAATCGATGGAAACTCGCTCCATACTTCTCCTAATGTGGTCAAATCCTACATGTCACACATTCATAATTATTTCTTCAATTTCTTCCATTTTCTTTCAACAAATTACATTTGATAATTCATCCAATGTCATTGATTTACTGACAGTACTTGAAATGTTTGAAGGAATTAATGGAATTAATGGAATTAAAAGTTGAATAGAAAATGAGATGAGAGGGTTAGGCCAAGAAAGGGTTTAATTGGAAATGCATTGGTTTGATTTAGTTTAAGTAAATTTTTATTGTGAGACCCCCACCCTTCGTGACCACCTCATGGGTACCCTTCAGGTGGAAGCTCACTCATAGGATATCCTCATTCCCACTGAGTTCCTTTCGCCTCCCCGGAGTTGAACCCGGGACCTAGGGTCTTTGGTCGATGGGAAGCATCTGGTACCAGCTGAGCTACTATTTCCGGTTGGTACTGAAGATGCTTCCCATGAGACTAAAGACACAGGTCTTTGAGTTCGAGCATCTCTGAGAAGTATCGATGAGACGAGATATCTATGAGCTCCCACTGAAGAGGCTCATGAGTGATCGAAAAGTGAGTCTCCACTGATAAAGCGCCTTTGTGTAGGACCCCGCGCCGTGACCACCTCATGGGTGCCCTTCGGGTGGAAGCTCACTCATAGGATATCCTCATTCCCATGAGGTTCCTTTCGCCTCCCGGAGATTCGAACCCGGGACCTAGGGTCTTTGGTCAGTGGGAAGCATCTGCGGTACGGCTGAGCTAGTGGCTCGGTTGGTGCGAAAATCTTCCCGTGAACCAGGTCTGAGTTGAAGTGAGGCGCGTGGTGAGTGTCCTGTGGTGAGCTTCCACCTGAAAGGCACCCATGGTGGTCCTGAGTGAATCTCTAATAAAAGAATTATCGCCCGGCTTAAGCATTTATTTTCTAAAGATATGTTAAGGATTGTAAAGGGTTCGCTCCATGGATTTTATTTGATTGTTTGAGGAAAAGTTTCTATATCCGTTGGAGTGCCGGGAGGTCCCTTCGGGTTCATGAGGTTAATCCGGGTCGGGATACTTCAACGTGGTATCAGAGCCACGGTTTTGAAAATGTTATAAAGATTTGAAAATTTGGTTTTCATAGGATTGTTTTAATGTTTTATTTTAAAAATTTCATATGTCATGTAATGCATATATGATTTTAAATCACATAAATAATTTATGAAATTTTAAAATAAAACATTAAAACAATCCTGAAAACCAGGTACAAATCTTTACGCTGGCCTAGCAAATAATAATCTAGTTAATATCTGACATGACCTCTGGCAGAGGGATTCTCCGCACTCGACGGATATGAAAGCTTCTCAAGCTGTCGAAATAAAATCGTGGAGCCCACAATCATAACATATCTTTGAAAATAATCTTGACGAAAGAATGACAGAATTTTTTTATTAATGAGCCGCTACTTGGTGACCCACCTCGTGGGTACCCTTCGGGTGGAAGCTCACTCATAGGATATCCTCATTCATTTTGAGTTCGCTGCTATCGAGATTCGAGACCCGGGACTGGGGTGCTTTGGTCGATGGGGCGTCACACGAGGAGTGGCGAGCTACTGGCTCGGGTTGGTACGAAGATCTTTCCCGGTGAGACAGACCCTGGAGTCTGAGTTCAGTGAGGAGGCAGCTCGATGGAATGGTGTCAGTGACTCCCACTGAAGATACTATCAGGTGGGTCCCGAGTGAGTCTCACGACAAAGGCGCCTTTGTTGTGGAAGACCCCCGCCCTTCGTGAGCCACCTCATGGGTGCCCTTCGGTTGGAGCTCATACATAGGATATCCTCATTCCCCTTTGAGTTCCTTTCGCCTCCCCGGAGATTCGAACCCCGGGACCTGGGGTCTTTGGTCAATGGGAGGCATCTGCTGGTACCCGGCCTGACTATTGGCTCGGTTGGTACCGAAGATGCTGATGGACACAGGTCTGAGTTCAGTCTGGAAGCAGATTCGATGGAGTGAAAGAGATATCCTGATGACTCCACTGAAGAGGTATGAATGATCACCAGGAATGAAGTCTCCCTTCTTGGATTGTAATTACACCAAGATGGACAAGCGAGTTTTAATTATCCCCAGATTTTAGACTTCTTCCTAATTATTTCTTAGTGACATAATTGGTTGCTTCTTTAAGGAAAATATTGGATTTTATAACTGAGTTCGGTTGGATCGTATTCATCATCTTTTTGTTTCTTGTACCCTTTATGTTGTAAAGCTCAAGAGATTTTCCTCTTATAGGTTATCTACGGTTGTAAGCTTCATAAATGCATTATACGGTTGAAACGAGTTATTTTCCATAAATTATGACTATCGATACATAACACGGAATGTTTTTATTAGTGACATGTAAACAATATTTTTGATACAGTTTGTATTTTATTGTTTTGATGCTAATGCCAGATGCAGTGAGGGATAAGATACAAATGTATGATGTTTGTATATCTGTCTAACTTGGCCATATGTCGATGATTTCAAAAGTATTTCATAAGGTTCAACAGCTTTAGATACTATCTCGGTAAACATTGGGTATTAATGTATTAATATTGAAATTATTACCTCGTATCTAAGGTTTGTGTCATATCATACACAAGGTTTGTTACCCCCTTATTAATAATTTTGCATTTTTATCAAATATTTTAGATCATGGAGATCTAATCTTAGTTTGAGTCTTTTTGATCCATAGTTGTAAGACGCTTAGACTCAAGGCCACGACTACTCCCTGACTCAACGTCTCACTGTGGCGAAACATGGCGTATTTGAAAAAAGTGACTTGTGGTTTTAATTTCCTTTCTAAACACTTTAATTCTTGAAAATTCTAATTATATATTGAAATTATATGATTTCCTTACTTTTTTATTGAATGTTTCTTTTAAATGTCAAGAATGTTAATTTTTTTTTATTAATTCAATTATATTTTGAATCATATTTTATAAAAACTCAAGCGTGCACCTTAATGTTACGCCTTGCGCCTTTTAAAACTATGCTTTGATCATAAATTCATCGATTAATTTATTAACGGTTTGATAAGTTTAAACAGTTTATAAATGATCAGGGAGAAGATCGGATTAGCGGGAACAAACATAATTCTGATATATTGATAGATGGGTTGTGTTTGCACTAACAAAAAGAGTTCATACATTTGAGCTCAACTTTTTAGGCAATGATAATCGTTCAAAATTCTATACGGCAATGTAAGTATTGGGATTAAGTTCAAGGGGTATTTCACGAGCGGCAACTAAGCCTAATACTGGTGGCATACGATCCTACATCGATTCCACACAGAGTGTGGGTGATACTAAGCGAGAAGTCCCTCCCCATTTATCGATTAGTCTTTTGGTTGGGCTTAAGCCTATCATTGGTGTTTTTCATTAAGAGCCCCGATGCGTGGCGGAGGGGCTGCACAGGAAAAGACTATCGGTGCAAAGGTGGGCCGGAGTGAATGATATGTCCTCGAGGCTTGATCGGAGGCCTAACTGAGACCGGCGATAGGTGAGAGATCTCTCGAAGCAGTACAACTCCACACTCTTGTGTGGAGCGGAGTGTGGGATCGTATTATTTCCATACCTTTTGAAAAGCCCAGGCGTCATGACGGCATTTACTCTGGGTGGCTCCACACTTTGGCTAGCATTTACTCTGGGCCACCTTTGGTGCACGAGTAGCCCTTTTCTAGTAACCTCTCCCGCTGCATGCTTGACTCTCGATGAAGCACCAATAATAGAGACCTCGAAGCCCGATGGCTTCGACCCGAAAGGCCAGGCCTGATGAGTGGAGGGAACCTCTGGTTAGTATCCTCCACACTTTTATGTGGGCCGATGTAGGATTGTATTATTTCATACCCCCTTGGCCCCGGACATCGCGGATGACATTCCTGGGTGGCTTTTCAGCTAGCATTCACTTGAACCACTGGTGCGCAGTAACCCTCTTCCGGGTAACCCCTTTCGGGTAGCCAAACCATCTCTCGTTGCATCAATTCTCAATAAAGCATCAATGATGGGACCTTAAAGCTATGACCCAAAGAAACGACCTCAAGCTTCAACCAATGTGGCTTAACAATGATTTTTTTTTTTTAAAGGAAGGTTGAGTGTTGAATGGGAGCCGAAGATGATTTTTAAGAATGTGGCTTTTCTAAGCGAGGTATATTAGATTCTGAGCTATATGGTATATGAAGTGTTTAAAAGCAGGGCTAATGATTCTCTCATTAGATTTCTTGCCACGATCGAATTGTGGTACAAAGATTTGTATTAAGTAAATGTTTTGAAGGCAATCAAGCCCTTCAAAAAGAATGAATTGTATTGCTCAACCGGTTAATTTATCTTATCTAACAGTTTCTTACACCATCACCATCATAGATTGCTAATGTAAAACCAAACATTTTTTAACAATTCTCAACAAGAATATCAAAATTCATAATATTTAAATATGAACAAAAAAAATTATTCTAAAACCATGCCCCCACCTAGATTACAACATTACTAATTCACTCACGTGCAGGTGCCACATCTCAGCATTGCTCTGCAACAACTTTTCTCTTGCTTTCGTCAACTTCCACTTTCACTTTGTCACTTACGGATAATTATGGTATATAATTTTCTCAGCGTCTTGACATTTTCAATAATCTTGTTTAACAAGCTCAAAATCACGAGATATAATTCGATAACGCAATTTCCACCACTTTGAGGATGTGATGAGGATGGTACTTGAAATTTGCCTCCTTAGTTCTTTTCTTATGATTTCTCCCTCTTTATCATCCTTACATGACCAGTTGGGGTCTTATCGCAGAATCTGTTAATTTACCATTAATTCGAACAATTGATGTCAAATGTGACAATATCATTGTATTACTATCAGCTTTGCCCAAAGTAATCTTTTTCGAAAAAAAAAATCGTAAATTAAGACATATTTCAAAATAATGGCCAAACTGGTAAATACAGATTAAGTGTAATTACCAACTACGGTTTTATTAATTTGACATTTTTCAAATCTGTTCTAGATTGGTATATTTTTATTTTAAAAGCACTATTTTGGGACAAAACTCATGACTATCACTATCTACATAAAAGAGAGATGGCTGTTTCTTTTGACAACAAGCAGTAAATATTTATTGCAACTTATGATATCCATTTGTATTGTATCATCAGTCATCATCATCAACAATATATGTATAATAGAACCTCGGGTAGCTTCAATTGGATTTCGACAGGTTTATCCTAATGATCACCGGTTTTGGTCACTAATAGTTAACTTCAAGACTCCATAAGATTAAGTCAGTCATGTGGCTTAAGCACACACACACCCACAATTATTAAAAGAAAAAAGAAAAAAAACTGGACATTTACTTGACCACAAATCGTAATTTGGGCCAATTCTTGATCGTTACAAGATCATAACACACACCACGATTATTTAAAAAAAAAAAAGTAAAAGAAAACTCAAACATTCTCACCTACAATGTGTGCAATGCTTGATCAGGCAAGAAATCCAACGAAAGAATCATTAGCCTATCTATTCACAACCAACACAAATTGCTTGAGGTTTTTAAGTCCTGGCAAATAAGTAATCACTCAACATTCCCTGAAAAAACAAAATCATAGTTAAGGCAAAAACATGTATATACAAAAACAAATAGTTAGAGAAACATGGAAACTAAACTATCCTCCATGATCGATTCTCAGTGAAGAATTTCTAGCAGGAAGAGATACCATGACCATAGAAATAATACTTCACACATATAGGCTAGTAGTAACGACTACCAAAAGATACCTTGGCGTAGGGTACATTCCCAAAAGCATCTTTGGCTCACTTCAAACATAAGTAAAGTGAAACAGAGTTTGCATCGAGAGATCTCCATGGTTTAAGACTGACTTTCCTACTTCTAAGTGCCTGACATGGGAGACGGGCTATGAACTTTTAAATGCCTCAAACCATAGTTTTGATGCAAAAATAATCGTTCAAGAAATTAAACCGATTGGATAAAAAGAAGTTCAATTCCTTCACCAACCCACATCCACGGCCTTGATGATAAAGATTTGAGGATTTAAAGCGACATACTAGGGTTTCATAAGCGAGCCTTTGAACTTAACCCCAATAATTGACATGAAGCGTATAGTTTGGCGATTATTATCATTACCTAACAAGTTAGCTCAAATGTATGAACTCACATTTGTGAGTGCAAACTCGACCAATCTATCGATATCGGATCTATGTTTGTTCCTCGGAATCAAAATTAACTCTAAATTCACATGTTTGGGCCTTTATATTGTTTCAAACACCTGATAAACCCAATTAACAAAATTGGTCTTCCATATGTTTTCCTACGACATCAAAATTAGGAAGCGAAATACAAGTCAGCGATACCTCCATCTCCTTTGAAAGAACAACGGATTCGTCTGGCTTCCCTTAGAATTATGAGATAGCATTGAAACAGAATTTTTGTCAGGAAAATCATTGTCAGATCTTCCCGTAATCATATATGCCTAATAAGATTATAAAAACGCTAAATAAATTAATCTAATCGATAATTTGTATTATATGCCTTGAAATTATGAAATCGCAAGTACACCCATATCTTTGTTTGTGTAAGTCGCGTCTTCTTCCTCATACGATTGATTGGGTTTCATCGTATAAGGCTGATCAAACGAGCGAGAAATTATTTTGGCGGATTAGGAAGAATGAAGGGAGTGCTTAGTTTAAAAATGGGCAAAAAAAAAATTACAAATTTGTCCTATTTTCTTAAAACCCAAAAAAGAATTATATTTTTACATAATTTTGATAAATTTATCCTTCATACCATCATGTAAACCTAAACTTAACACCATTTCAAGTTTTGTAAATATAACATGATGGTTAATTCCAACATGTATAAGTTGTGTTAAAAATCGGGACTTGACACCTAAGTTTGTTTAAATGTTAACTTAACGATGGTTAAGTCTAATATATATAGAAATTTGTTATATTTATAATATTTTTTGGGTTTTAGCACATTAAGTGGTAAATTTGTCAAAAGTGTGAATATTTTAAGGTTATAAAAGTAAGGGTTAGTTTTGTAAATAACTTTTGTTTTTATCTCTTTTAAATCAATTCCATGATAGAAAGATGAATAAATTCAAACTTTTTAGGGAGTAGCAGTTTAAATAGAAATGAAAGGAGGAAAAGTATTACAAATCAACATATTTTGTTACAAAACAAAAAAATAAAGAAAATTAGTTTAAAATTGACAAAAACAAAAAGTTATTCACAAATTTAACCTCTTGCTTTTATAACCTTAAAATATACTCATCTGAAAATTACCCTAAATGTATGCTGCTTCTGCTCCTTTAAAATTCAACACTTCTCTCTTTATTTTCATTCCTTGAGCTTTCTCCTTTTCAAACCTTAAAAATACGAGCGGTTCATATTTTTCTTCATTTATCGCTCAAAAGAACCTGATGATTTATCTTTACCTCTTAATTCTTGTTCTTATTCTTCTTATTTAAAAGAGCATCTCAAATTCAAGAAGAGCTTATATCGAATGTGCTGAAAAACAGTGAGTTTCAATCCCCAAATTCAAAGCGAAACTACTTCTAAGCTTGTTCTCTTTACTGACACTTGAACAAACTTGAAAGTGTCAAGTCAAAGTTTTAGCACATTTATTCTAATATTCAACTTAACCATCGTTAAGTCGGCATCTAAACAAACTTGAGGAGTGTCAAGTCGAGTTCTAACACGGTTGCATCACGCCCGATCGGTCAGGCAGTTGGATCCTAGAAGTCCGGGCGCGATACTATCTATACTATATATTGGGACTCTCATTGTTTGTTCTTTCGAGTGTGCACATGCTATTGGTGCATAAACAATTTCAGTAATAACAAAAATCATTTGTACATATACAAAGAATATTACCCTTTGGAGTGGTGTCGAGTCACAATCTATACACATATACTGAGTCCCATCTACTTATACATGTACAATTTCTATTACAAAACATCAGAGATTGCGGAAGCAGCGTTGGTGAGCACCTATCTCTGAGTCGGCCTTCTTTGCTGATGTGGAATGTCCTTTCCTCTATCCTTGTCTTCTGCTTCTGTACCTACACGGATTAGCGAACTTGCAGGTGCTAAACTGCAGCTTAGTGGGAACATAAGCATGGACAACCACCAATGACGTATCACGAGGCTTATACATATGCATTATATATATCTGCAAACATATTTCTATAACGTAATTCCCTTATCATCTGATATTCCTATTGCATGTCAATCTTTTCTAATACATGTTCTATGTCTTCTTTATCTCCTTTATTTTACTTTTACGTATTCCTATTTGAGTACTTTACATATTCCTATACTTGTCTGTGTTCATCTTTCACGCTTGTTATATGTCTTTTCAATGTTCCTATTCTTTGTCGAGTTACATAGCATGTCTACAGATCTATGTCTTTTTCATCTTTCGGTTCTATGATTTATTGCATTCTTCACTTTCATACTTGTACTATTGTATACTTTCCTCTTATATGTGTTCATCTTGTACTTTTCATATCCGCATTATCTGTCACATTCCCTGCTTCATACCGACATACGTTCTTATTATATCTATCACATACTTTGTGCTTTTGTATACTTTTATTACTTTTCTTGTGTTCATACTTATTTTCCTTATCAATTTATCTTTGTACTGCACCTTCTTGTAATTATGCATGCTTTCATCGCGCCATGATGCTATGCTTCATGCTCGAGTCATATCTTCTATACATATCATTTCCTTTTTGGTTTCATATGCACCAAATACCTTATAAGCGGATCACGGAAAACTATGTGTACACGAAGAATTACTATCAGCATGCGAGCGGTGATCTCTGTGCAATTAATACGAAGGTATCATCCTTTGTCTGAGACCGGTGACTGTAATAAGTATGCTATCGGTGCAGAAGGTACTATCCTTTGTCTGACGTTGATCTCTGTCTGTGTGGTGACCCTTACGGGGCCACGATCAACGGGATCTATATCATCGACGAAGCGGGGCCTCGATATCTGTCTATGAATATCACTGCTTGACAAGCTGTATCTTACTATGGCATGCCTATCTATCCCTAGGGTTCTAGCCAGACAATCAAACTTTATTACATTTTACGTACATATCTCATAAGCATGAATAACTAATATTTATTATCATAATTGCGTATGCATATATACTATCATTACTTTTCTACGTATTAGTTCTCATATCTGTAGTTTCATATTAGAGTTTCTCATATATCTATATAATACATATATTCATATCTCTTTATATCGTTTTATACATTTCTTTCTATCATGTTTAGCTATTCTTGTACTTTCTATATTCTATCATGTAGGCTTTTACTCATTCACATTTTCATATATGTACCTATCATTTATGTATTTGTTCTCATTCCTATGCTTTGTCATCTTTTACTTATTTCCATTGTTCTTATCATTTATGCCTTTCTACCATGTGTTCCCTAGCATATTTACATCTTATTCCTTTGTTATGTCTATCATATATTCCTATCATTTACATATTCCTATCATGTCTTTATCTATTCCTTATACTTTCTATATTTCTATCATATTCCGTCCTATTAGGTTCATATTATGACAATCATATGTTCTGCATATAATCTTATATTCATATGTGCCTATCAATTGTGTACTTTTGAACTATTGTATCTTATGACATATCCTATCATATCTTATCATATCTTATGACTTATACCTATCATATCTTATGACATATCCTATATTAATATCATATTCATGTTTTATGAACATATCTATACATATTGCATTTTCTATATTTTCCTTGTTTCACTTGGCTATTACACATATAGCACTTCATATACTTATGAAGTATGATGTGTATGAAATCACACCTCATTCATATATTCTTATTCCTCTATGAATCTATTTTATTTAGGAATTGGAATCAATCCAATCGGATCATCCAAACTAAAGTTATGGCATTTTTAGCGCAGCTAGTTATTCTGGAGATTTTCTAGGGACAGTTTCTCATTACTTATTTTTAGGGCCTTATCTTCATATTTTGACTCTATGTCCTTATACTCATTTAAAGCTAAGGTGCTAAGGGTTCTATTCCAACTGGAATCACCCAATTTGGAGCACCGGAACTCAAGTTACGTCCGAAACAACCCGGACTTCTCTATGTTCAACACTGAAACCATAGTTTGGTTTGCACATGGTCCCACTTCGAGTGGATTTTTGGGCCACTTAGAGTCATAATTTGACGATGTATATTTCTATATTGATGGTTCTCCTTGAAGTCTATTTTAATTGGCCACTTGAATCACTAAAATCAGATAAGAAATGAGAAAGTTATGGCCAAAATACAAAACTATTCGAAAATGGAAAGCGAGCGAGGGGGCTTTCGGCCCACATGTGTGACATGCAGAATTTACATGGTCTCGGTCTGGAAGGGTAATACCGGTACATGTTCATGTTGTACCGGTACATGTGACAAAAAAATGCCCGAATGTGTATTTTGTTCCATATTTCCATATTTTGCTACCCAAATCAACCCTATACTCCTTAAACACCTCAAAGTCATTCCAAATTCATCCTATAACCTCAATTTTACTTAATTCTTCTTTCAATACTTCTCTTATTTCAAAAATCCTTCATGAATTACTCTCAACCCACTCTAATATGGGTTATGATCTATACATAACCTAACATGTAAATTAGTTAGGGTTTATTCTAAACCTAACTCATTACTTGCCATTGAACTATGAGATCAACCTCGAGGAGGATTTCATGTGCTTCTTGTCCTATTCAAGGTTTTACCAAGATTACTTTTAAGAATTCTAGGGTTAGGAAGAAATCCTAACAAAACCCTAGGTTTTTGGGAACCAACTAATAACCATGCAATTGTATGGAAAACAATTCCAAGCTTTAAAAGCCCATGTAGTTCCATACCTTTGATCTTAGCTTGCTTGATCTCCTTCCTTCCTCTTCCTCTCCTCTCTTTCTCTCTTCTCTCCCTCTCTATACGGTTTCCTCCTCTCTCCCAGGAAATGAGATAATTTGGTCTTTAAAACCCATGTTTGCTAAGGCCATGTGGCCTCAAAGCCACATTTTGGGTTAAGTTTGCTATTGCAATTTAGTCCTTTCTCTCTTTATTAATCTCCACTCTACAGCACACATATCATAATTTGGCATCCGTCTTTTCTGTTTCCATAATTGCATATCTATTATTCATTTGCATGCCATTTTATATCCTCAAGTGTTAAATGCCCACTTTACCCTTGTCTCTAATATGCATTTCGGGTCTCTTGTTTTATTTCCCGAAAATTCCTATTTAGCTTTTAATATACCCTAAACAAGTCCGAAAACTGTTAAGGTATATTTCGGGATGTTACAGTTTCTATACATGTTGGACTTAACAATCATTAAGTTAGCATTTGAACAAACTTGAAGGGTGTCAAGTTCAGGTTTCTAACACGGCTTCTATACATGTGGAGCTTTAACCATCGTTAAGTTATATTTTGAACAAACCTGAAGGGTTTAAGATCCGAGGTTGTAACTCGATTAACTATTTAGATTTGACTTAACCATATATTTGAACAAACTTAGTATGAATATTAGACTTAACATTATAACAAAGTAGCTATTTAGTATCAAATCTAGAAAGAGAGATAGATTGAAAAGAGAAGAGCTACAAAGCGTTGGATAAATAAATAAGGAAATGAAAGAAAAATAGAGGAAAAATGAAAGTTTGAAAGAAATTAGAGTAAGTTGTCATATGGTGTTTAGAGGGGTAAATTTGTCAAAATGATGTATTTTTATCTTTATCGTTAGGGTAACTGTTGAAAAAGGATAAAATGGAAAGAATATTACAAGTTTAACCCCTTTTGTTAAAACCCAAAAAATAAAGATAAAAACACATAATTTTGACAAATTTACGCATTTAACCATATATGATAACTTGCTCTGTTCCCTCGAAACTCCCTTTTCACATTTAGTTCTACTTATTCATTATCTCACGTTTGTAGCTCTTCTCTTTTAGATTTGATACTAAATAACTACTTTCTTACAATGGTTAAGTCAATATTTGATACCAACTTTGTTCAAATATATGGTTGAATCTATCTAATAGTTATTGAGTTAATCTTGGACTTAACCCACTTGAGTTTATTTAAATATAAATTAATAGTTAAGTCCAACATGTATAGAAAGATTTAAATGACAAAAGCCTTTAGACTTGACACCCTTCAAGTTTGTTTAGATATTAGAAAAACCTTCGCTTTGGTGGGCGTAGAATGAGACATCAGTAGCCTGTGTTAAAACTTGGACTTGACATTCTTAAAGTTTGTTCAAGTGCCGCGGCAGCGAGAATAAAGTTTGAAAATCGAGGAGTTTGAATTTAGGGATTGCATCACTTATTCTTCATAGCACATCCGACATAGCTATTCTTCTCAAGGAGTAGATGTACTCTTAAAATAAGAAAAACAAAAAATAAGGATTAAAAGCGATTGTGAATCTTTGAGTTATGAAAATAAGACTTCGAGTTCGTATTTTTTTAAAGTTTAGAAGGGAGAAAAACTAGAAATTTAGTAAAATTTTACACGATACGTAAACACGACACGAACCTAACACTATTTTCGCGGGTTTGAGTTGAGTATAATCGTGTTTAGGTCATATTCATGTTAACCCACCTAACACGTTTAATAAATGGGTCATTAGTGTTGACACGCTAATCTGAATTTGACCGGGGTGACATCAGGATTTAATTATTATATTATTAATTAATTAACCTATTTTATAAGTTATTTGTGCAGAACTTATGTGGATTATTAATTATAATTCCTATTAATTTGAAACCAATAAAATTAAGAAACATGTTAAATTTATAATAGGTTATTTGTGTTAAACATGCATGGATGATTAATTATAATTCTTATTATTTTACATAATCGAGTAAATGGGTCATATTTGTGTTGATATATAGACAAGAAATTTAATTTGCGGAATAAAGAGGCAAAATGTGTTTGATACAAAATTATGATACAGGTTAAAGTCCGTAATTAATTCTCTAGATCTCGAATGATGCAGAAAGCGGTTGCCGCAGATTTGGTCGTCTCTCGCGAAAATCAGCCTTAACAAAAATTTGCCAATTCGAAGATAGTCAGTTCGGCACGTTTTAAGTATCTAGCTGTTAGTTGGAAGCAGGTTTACACAGTGATGATGAAGCACACCTGCATGTACTCATGTACCATAAGTGGTGTGAGTAAATATTAAAATGGATATAGTAGAGATAGTGCAGAATGTAGCGGAGAAAAGAAGTGAAGGTAAATAATTAAAATAATTAAAATGAACTGAGACAAAACTATCAACAGTGGTGGTCTTCTCCAAAGATTAAAAAACACAAAACGTGAAATGGGAAGGAGATGAAACTTACAGTGAGCTGCAGTTCGTCGTTTTAGAGAGAGAAGCTTAGACTTCTCTCTAAAAATCTGTGAGGCACGTCAAGCCGTCTGAGGCGTCTTCGGGGCGGCGAGAAAGGAGGAAATGTTCTGGCGGAGACGGACTGCGCATTGAGCTCCGGGATCAGGGAACAGCTGGGCTCCTTGAGGTAGGATTTTCTCCTACTTGTGTTTGTTCCCATTTTAGGGGTTTTTAAATCATTCCCGGTTAGTTTGGTAGTGAGGGCGTTTGATCGATCCCAAACGGGACGGCGGGTGGGGAATTTCTTGGGATTTTGGAGTGGCCGTGGTGCCGAAAACCAATTAGGGAGCTGTTTGGTTGTGATGGGTGTTAATTTGTGCATTAATGCTTGCTTGATATGCTTTAAGGGCGAGAATGGCCGTGGATTGAGATTACTAAATTGAGGCAGGTGTTTTTAATGATTTTAAAGAATAAGTAGCGAGGGTTTCACTTTATTCTGGAAATAGTCTTCTAAAATATAATTGTAAAATTATGTGTTTGGTTAAAGTAGTGGAGGGAATTGCCCGTGTTTGGCTGATAGCCCAAGTGATCTAATTTGAGTGTTTAGTAACTATTTCCATAACATGTTGTATGATAATTTTGCATATATAAATATATTGGTATATATATTTGCATGGTTTAAATTGTATTGAGGTCTTACACATTGCATTCCATGTGCCTCGAACATCCTAGGATTATAGGAGTTAGTGCATGAGATGAGTCCTAGAAGGGAAAGTAGTTCGGAGGGTAATTAAACTAAATAATATATAACATTCGGACGGCAGGTTGATATACATTCATGGGAGAGGTAGTCCGGACTAAACAATATATCATGTCGGACCTTGATTGATATATTCATGGGAGGGGCCGTCTGTAGTAATATATCAGTAGTGGATATTCAATTGATATATATTCATCGAAGGGATTATGGCACTAAGCAAGCAAATGTTACCATCACGAGGCCAAGCGAGTGTGAGAGAGGATTAGTGAGACTGGATCCCCGAGTTTGAATAATATAGGGCATTCAAAGTAGGATCTGCATTTTACTGCTTGAATGTATGAACAGTAGAACATTGCAGCACTTGGTGGTGATGGCCCATAGGGCGAGTGCTGAGGCTTCAGCTCACCGTAGTGAGGATCCCCTTTTCACAGTCTGAGCGTGATGAGACGGTTCGTCCTTGAGGCTATCTTAGAAGAAAAGCCGGATTGGCTTTAGTTTATGGATATACATGTATTAGAATGTTAATTTTTAATATGTGTTGTATAAAAGTAGTTTATTAACTCTCTGAAACTATTAGGATAGTTTGGATATATTGTGTTTTAGATCGGTTGATGGGTGAAGTGGCGTATTGGGTATATATATTGCATATTGTTGATTGGGGACGGGTTTATCTGAAGGTTTTTGCTTATTTAGGTGAGCTCCAAAAACCATGAAGGGAGACTGCCCAGATTTTCCTAAAGGCGGCATCGGGTAACCCGACCTCCACTTGTATTCCTTGGTTGGCTTGAATGAATCAGCGGGATTTGAGTTTGGGGTGTCACGAGACACCTTTCTTTTCCTGAATAATAAATTGGTTGGGTTTAGGTTAGCGAATATTACGATTTATTATTCGTGTCGGGTTTAGGATTAGAAGAATGTTGACACGGTCGTATATTGACCACGACACGAATATGACCGTGACATCAGGTGCACTCACAGGAGGAGAAACGAAGCTCTCGAAATGAAAAAAACAAGAGGAGTTTTGTACGGAAATAGTGCATTTAGAAAAAAAAAATCCAAAATATAATACTGGTTTCAAAAATATGTCAAAACTAGTGCGTTTGAGAATCTTTAGCAAATTTAAAGGTTGGTATTCTAGCGTCGGCTATTGAATTTAAAAGAGCTGCAAAGGCCGTGGTTGGGAGCGGCGGCTGAGTGAGATGTTCACAAGTGATGCGAAAAAAAAAAAATACAGAAGTAGTAAAGCTGATGTAGTCGTTTGAAACAGCGACCTTTGAGTCCTTTCCGATAGCCGTCGTTCCCAACGTTGGCTTTGAAAATTTTAAAAATTCAATGGCGGGTGTAAGACTCCGGCTTTAAAATTTGCAAAATTTCCAAGCAGCACTAGTTGATATTTTGAAGCGATATTATATTTTGGACCTCTAAATCTGACCCAATTACAAAACTCAAACGAAGAAGGAGCAATTTGGGGTGATGCGAAGCCATCGGGGGTAATTTTGTCTAAAATGATGTACTATTTTAAGGTTATAAAATGTAAGATTAATTTTGGCCAACTTTTCACTTTTTTCCTTTAAGCGATTTCTCTAGTTGGAAACTTTGAGGAGTTAAGGCGCGATCACTACCATCTTCATGGATAGAAATGCAGACTCTAAACACTGTGGATTATCGAGGTCGAACCTGTGAATCTCTAGAATGGAGAATCAAGATGTAATGGGGTCAGGGTGCTATAGAATCGGGGAGGGAATGGAGAACCCCGAGCATAATTCGGAGGAAGAGAGAAGGCGGTGAAAGAAGAAGCAAAAGAGGAAGGCGGCGGGCGTTGAGGGTTGAGGCGGCGGGAAGAAGAGGAGCGTTGAATGATCCCGGGAGGCAGGGAAGTGGAGGCTGGTGGAGGAAGGGGCCGGAGGAGCGAAGGAGGAGGTGGGATGTGGGAGGAGCAGAGATGGGGTATGAAGCGGGGCGACGGAGGGGAGGAAGGGAGAGGGGAGGAGGCGGAGGAGGATGAGCGGAGAAGATTGGAGGAGGCGAGAAGAAGAAGGAAGGTTTGTGGTTCCTTTTAATTTTCTTTTCTTTTATGAATTCCTTAAAGTGGGAAAAACTGGATAATCAAGGAATGGGGGCAATTCTGAGGGTCTCATGTCATTTGGGGATCATAGGGTTGTTTTGAAATCAAATTCTTGCATTAACTGCGTTTTGGAAAAACTTATATTTTGAAAGGTTTTAAGTGCGAAGCTGAGCTGTGTTTTAGTTACGGGAAGTGGGAAAAGGGATCAGCTGGAATCTATTGTTATTTGGTGGACATTCAAGCTTTATGAGATGTAGTGTTATAGCAATAGAAACATCTAATTGGTTACCACAACGAGAAAAAATGCATATTTGAAGTTTACAGTGTGAAAAAATTTGCTTTAAATTGTGTTTGGATTCTTTGGGAAGGAACAAATGGAGAGAAATCGGATAGTGAGAGATGTAAAGTCTGTTTTTGGAGGATTTATGTGCTTATATTGCATGTTGGGGATGGGACTGTTTGTTTAGCATTTTGGAGGACTTATCTTTTTCTCGTGACAACCCATATGTTAGCAAATTTCTCGGAAATTTTCTTTGTATGTTATGTTTGGTAGCTAGGAAGTCGCTGTGGGGAGGAAGGAGGAAACTTGAGATTTTTATCTCAAGGACATTGAGTACATACGGAAATTGCCATAGTATTTCAAAAGTACCTATCTTCCTCTTGGGTGCAAAATATTTGTAGCATCTTGGAAAAGTAACTCTAAATGAGCATAAATGATGATGTACTTAGTTTTTCAAAGCAAGCATTGTTAATGAAATGAAATTTTGGTGGGAGAATTCACTTTAAATTTGTTTTGGGTGGTTAAGGAAGTGAGGGAAAGGCGGGAGTGAAATTTGATTCTAGGGCATATACTAGTTATACTAATGTGAGGCCCTTTAAGAGCATGGGATTGTTTGTATAGTATTTTGGAAAGACTCTTCTTGAAGTCTTGAGTTCTTGACATAATTGAGCAATTTGTGAAATAATTTGCGGGTTGACAGGAGAATGAGTTGAATGATGATGGGGAGATATGAAGAGAGGGCCGCGAGTATCGCGAGGAATGAGATAATTATTCAAGAAGAATTGAGTTCAAAAAGATCTGGGATCTGGCATAACCTGCGGGGTGATACCATGCATTCCTATACGCCATGATTGTTGCCTAGATTACTTTGTGGGGGTGTGTGTGCTCACCGTGGTTGGAAGAATTTGAATTCTAAACTCTATTTTCTTCATAGACCTACCAATAGACCCACATCAAATCCCTTCTCTCATGATGACATTTTGATCTCGCAATGCATGATCATTTCATCCCGAGAACTGCCAGAGGTGTCGAGAACAAACCCCGAACTTTGGGGCCCAGGTTGACTTATTCATTCTATTTTTCTATTGGTTATTTCCTTTTTGTGGCGGCTGATGGATCCTTGGCACCAAGGCTTACACAGTATTTATGTTGTGAAGAGAGGGTTATTGGGATGGAGCAGGATGTATGTAGAAAAGGATGGGCGACTCTTTATATTCGTAACGTAATATAATGGTTTGTTGGGAAGCGTGAAGAGATCTGAAAGACCATTGTTACGATAGTAGCACTCTTTTAATGAAAGAGCATATGGAGTGGACTGGCCTTGCTTGGGAGCAAGATGAGAGGACTTGAGGTCTGTGGCTAATGCCTTCATGTACCTTTGTATCTACTGTAATTTTACACCATGACATTCTTTTTTCTTGTCTTTGAATTCATAGCATTTATTAGACTATTGTTGTTGCACAGGTCAAAGGAAACAACTGCGCCACCGACTTCGCGTCTGGAGTTTGGACCTTAGTGTTTGAAACTCCTACCTATGGTGTTGTGCTCCATAAATTGACCTGTGTTTACTAGCCTCATTTTGGGTTTTGTATAATATGTATGTTATGACTATATGGCAATGTTTGAATTAATGACCTTTAATACAGATTCGAGACTATATATGTTTACCATGTAGTCAAATGTGCTAAGACACAGAGAGATCTGCTCGAGTGTGTCCCAGTCCCGGTCAAGTTTGGCTCCCATTGCAAAGTATGCTCCCAATCTCTGCAGAGTTGAAATACTGGCTCCCGAGTTTTCCTTTTTCTAAAAAAATATCTCTTTTTATACAGTTATTTGTAGCCTGGCAGTCTTGAACGAGGAACCTCCCGAAAACTCAACCCGAAGTAACTAAGCTCAAGGTCGAGCCTCAAGGAAAAGCTAATGCTATCTCGGTTCTATTTTGCATCCATGATTTGAACACTTAGTTTCGCGTTATTTTCACAAACCGGTTATCATGAAGTTCATATCGTAGGTAAATCAAGCTTATGTTACTTTCGATGGTTTTTAGTTCTGGTTTACATGTTTATGGGCTATAACGCTGTGGTAATAATGTCAGAGTACATTACGACATGTCTTCATTATTGGGAACTTGGCACATTCTTATGAAACCTTAGTGGCTTTGATTTCATATCATGTATTTTTAAATAGTTGATTTCAGTGCTCTACTTATTCAGTGTTTTTGTACAAGTGGTTCTTTATCAACCGATTATTGTTATTACTCTTTGACTCGATTTAATGAAATTCATGGGTAGAACATTTTATCTTCATTGTTTTTTTTTAGATCTACAACGAGCAGTGTCACTGAGCAGTGATCCCAAGCGATGACCTCAACGGTGCAGCATCACCGGCGGAGTTGTGTGCACCGGTCTTGCGCTTCCTAGAACCCGGTGTAGCGCACACTAAGGTGCACGGTTCGAATTAAAGCCGCGCCGCGTTGTTCTTGTGCCAGGTTATCTGCTGCGCTGAAACTCTATGGCGACCTAAAGCCCAAAGTCATTGACACCGATCCGGTAACAACCTAGGTCGGTCGCGGCGTCTCAAGCGGTAATCCGGTCATGACCGCAAGCGAAGCCATGACTTGTTGCGATACGAACAAACGAGGTTGAGACCCAAAATGGGGTCATGACCCCAATTTCATGAGCCAGGTCGCGACCTCCGCCGGGTGGCGACCTCCGCACTGAATGCGCTGACCTCAATGGCGTCTATCTCCGCTGACCTTGGCAGTCGTGAGCCAGCGTCAGATCGTGAAGCTGACCACAGTCGTGACCTCAGGCGGCGAAACAGTGACCTCAAATCGATCCTAACTTCCTGACGGCCCTTTTCCTAACAGTACCTTGACCCGAGGTCCTTGCAGCCCAGCGGTGATGCAAAAGTCAGGTTGCGACCAGGTTGCTTTCTAAAGGTAACCCGTCGAGCTCAAAGTCTGATCGCGACCGAGTGCCTGGAAACTCAATCCGCCGCGCGCCTCTGGCCAAGCGGGTTGCAACCTCAAAACTAAGTCGCGACCTCAAAGCGCTGTCCAGCCACGTAATCATGACTTGAGAAATTCTATGTCACGATGGGGACTATTTGATCAACGCCCAGCGGTGCGCATGCGATCGTGGGTGTGCGCTTGTATTGTCTTGTATTCTTTGCGTGCATAAACTGCGCCACCGCCTTGCGCACGGGTGCCTTCTTTGGTCGCCCCAAATGCAGGTCACGACCCCGGTGCCTAGAGTTTGGCGATAGTCATTCGACTTACTGTATATATATATATATATATATATACTCCTTGCACCTCATATATATATATATATTTTTTTATTTTTATTTTCCAAATCTCCATTGCGGCACTTCCTTTCAGATGGTAGCTAATAATTACAATTTTATAACTCAGTACAAGGTTAATTTTGCTTTTCTTGCAAGCTAGGCGATTGTCCGGAAAAATTATTATTATTATTATTATTTTGTTTTGGACGGTCTTTATAATTTTCTCGAACCTTAGGGTTTGTTTTCGACCCTAGTGTTAGAAGCATTTCCCCATATACTATTTGCAGCATACAATTTCACACAATTCAAACACATGCAATTAATTCATCAATGCAATGGATGCATGGTCTAACTAACCCGTTTTCCGCCAGCCCTAGGTATTAGTGGCACCTATGCTCGGCTCAGCTGTGGCGCCCGAAATCGGTGTCGTTGACCCATATCAACTGCGTAAATCTCTGTCTCACATCATGAGACATGCGAGTAAAGTAATGTAGCCGCTTGAGACGTATCATACTCATCAAAAATATATATTTTATACCTAAAAGAATTTAATTGCAAATTGTTTTGATTACAATTTATCAATGAGGTCTCTTGCCAATTTTACAAAAATACAGATAAGGCCGTACTGAGCATTTTCTTGCCTCCCAGGCTCGGATACGTCCATCCCAGGTGTGTCTTGATTACACAAATAGTTTCCCTCAACGGGGTGGTAATGCTAAGTAATTGGTGCTGCCTTACTGTGGGTTACTCCCCACCTAAGTGCTCATCTATATTTTTGAAACACAGTCAGTAAAGCATCCTGACACATGCTAATATATCAATGTTAGATATATTAACAAATTCACTTACTAACCACATGTTATTCATACAACAATAACACCAAGGTAAAGCACACATGAGCTAATATACAATCAAACAAATTTCATCCAGAACACAAATCACAATCAACATGTTATTCATTCATTGCAATAATGAAATACCTGAAGCCCGCCTGAGCAGTCGGCAATTTCATCAAAGCTCCCTCAAAGGGATTTCTTCATTTTGGTCCAGTCTTTTGCGGAACTGGCTCACGACCATCGGGCCTTGGCAATCCTCATCCGTTAAAATGATGTACGCTGTAAAAGAATAAACAAGTAGGAGGTCTCCTCCGTTGTGAAACTCCACCTGGCCGGTGTCGGCAGCTCTTGACGTAGACCAGCACCATAACCTCGTGACGGTATCGAGCAGCGAAATCTAGAGGAAGATGAGGCATCTTTCTAAAACCTTATCTTTTCTTTTCCTCTACTTTTCGCTCCCAAATCCGTTTGGGAAGCTTGTCAGAGGACTTATCTCTCGCCATGTCGTATCATTGAGGTGGCTTAGTTTCCTTATCCCACTTATCCCTCTACTTTGGATTTTCTCAATAGCACATCATGCCATGTGTTCTGTAGCCCACACTTGTGACTCATGTTTGAAGAACTCTACACACATTGCATGACACCTCTTGAGACCCTCAAAATGTGCCAAGTCATTTACTTCTCGTTGCTCGACGTAAATTCCATTTGTCTCGGGTCGACCCAGAGAGGTGGTGGTTGCTCAGATTTCGTGAGGCGATTCTAACGATTGAAGTCCGTTTGTCATCCGAGATCTAGAAAAATTCCGGATGTTCGCGAAATTATTAGTTTACTATCATTCCACGCAGGAAATACGGACTTACCGGGGTTTCTGATTACCATGCACCACTTTGACTTAGCGTGTGACCGTGCATATAGATACATGATGCCAATGCATTTTCCTTCATGTTATGTATAGGTGCTACATAGGCTGCATTTACATACCATGGATAATTATAATTTTATCAATGCAATCCATGTTAATACACATCAAATAAATATACTAACATGATACTTTTAACAACATGTTATTCATGTAAGCAATAACACACTGTAAGGTCACAATCTTGGATTCCTTCAAGCAGTCCCTTCACAAACATGAACCAGTTTGGTTCCAAACATCCACACTATCATGAAACACAACACAAAACTTGGAAACTTTTTAGTTTCGGAGTTCAAGCAAACTCTATGATCTTGGGTGTGTGAAACCCAGTCATAAATCCTCTACCATTTAGTCCCCAGAGTTTTGGAGCCCTAAATAATATGGCCTATAAAACTCCATAGACAGCCCATACCATTATAAGGCCTTTGGGTTTTAAAATAAACCGAGTAGGAAAAGTCCCTACCTTATGGAGTTTGTCGAAACTCGAGTTTTGAGTGTCCACATAGATCGCTACGTGTACCAACTTTAGTCTTCGGACTGTCGAACTTCGACCATCAGAAAGCCAGGAAATCCTCCCTTTCTCTTTTCTCCTTTCTCCTTTCTTTCCATGGTATTTGTTTGTTTCCTCTTCTTTTTCCTTTTCTCTTTTGCTTTTCTTTTCTCTCCCCCTCTTGATTTGCATTGGCCGAATTGGTCGGGAGAAGCTTCCTCCCCTACTTTCCTCATACCACTTATGTGGTCATGTTTTTCCTCCTTGTTTCCTTATTTCTTTATTTCCTTTGCGCATCATCTTTCATGTGGCTAATTGTGAGCCACACATTCAAGTGCACCACAGGGATCTTGCCATGTGTCACTCTCTTTAGGTGCATGTGGCATCCTAAACGTACCATACATGTCATTCGACACTTTAGGCCTCAGCAGTGACATTCATTGTTTGAGATCAAAGTCGGCGTGGTAGCTATAGATTCGCGAGAGCCATTCAACGGAGAATTCCGTTTAAATCATCCGATATGAAAATTCTGATTTTAAACCATTACTATGCACACCTTTCTCGAGAAAATTTGAATTTTCCAGGGTTTCACAGCTTTCATCAGCATTGTTTTCTTCTCAGTGAATGGGTTTATGTTAATCTCATACTTATCTCTGGCTTGGTGCTCTTTTAGCTATATTTTATGTAACACCATATGCTGTAATGATCATTTCATTCGATTATCTTGCATGTCTTGTCTTGTTAATGAACTTTTGTCAATCTTGAAAGCTTTTAGAACTTTCATCTTCGGTTTTCCTTTTGGTTATCTACTACTTTCTCATGTAAAATTGCCTGTTTCTTTTAGATGTGCTCTCCCTTTACTATATTGTAATGTGTTGCATTTCTGTGCATCTTTCTGGATCATCTTGCATCCCTTCAGTTTCTTGGAGAAAGGTTGGCCATTTATTTAATTAAAATTTATACTATTACTTTGCCTATAATTTTAGCTAAAATATTTTAATTTGTTCATTAGACCACATCGAAGGCGAGAGTTTTATGACATGCAACAAAGGCTATCTACAAGTTGCTTTTGTCTAGTATGTGAAGTGAAAATGTTTCAGTTGAAGATATGCTATATGATGAACAAGGTGATATTCTTCGCTCCATGGATAAAATTGAGGTGAGTTGATTTTGTTTGTAGATGTATGTTTCATTCTCCACTTTTTGGAGACAGTAATAGTTTCCTACAATTTCCTTTCATTGCCAGAACTAATTTTGAAAGCTAATCTAAATGCATACATTTCCTTGATTGATTTGTAAGGGACTTAGATTTGGGTTTTTTAATCTTTTTATTTTCTGGTTCTAAATTTTTGGTTAATGTTATCTTTAAAGTTTCAATAGTACTTTATTCCACTGGAAAATTGGATTTGGAACAGTGAGCAGTATCCTTGTGTCGAAATTTGTTTTGATTTCTAATCCTTCTCTTGTACTTCCTTTTTTGAAGGCCTGAAATGGTCCATGTATCACAGATTAGCTTAGATCATTTATTTAAATTTGCAATTTGCTCTAATGCTCTATCTTGGGTTTCTTATTTGAAATTAATATTGCATAAACATCTACTACCTCATTCTTAAACATATCATTTACAGCATATGAACATTCTTACGAATCATAGATTCTACCCACGAGTGCAAGTATTAGCATTTTAGATCTTCATCTGACGGAATGGAGATAGGGAGGTTCAAACAGAAGCTTATCGCCTGATTTATGAAACCTTAACACCAAAATTATTTCCCACGAAGAGCTGTCAATCGGTTGAGATGTATTTCAACTACGAGAAAATGGAAAAACCATTGGGAGGGTAAATTTGAAAGAACCACTGAAACCAGGTGGCCCATCGTAGTTCATGGTAAAAGCGTTCACTTATCAGATAATGGCATGATGATATCCATGTCTTCTACGCAGCTATGTAAATATCTCCCGGAGGATTACTATTGCCTGCCTTTGGTGCCTTTGGTGTATTGAAGCATAGGATGAGAGCGGATGTTTGAGAGTGTGGAGTCATTGCCAGGATGAAGAATGAGGTTGAGCTTTTGGTGTCCATGAGCGGTTGTGATGAAGTATAGGTCGGAGAAGCATATTTCATTACCTTGGAGAGATCAGATCCTAATGGCGACATGGTTTCGACTCTGTTGTGGCTCTAGTTTTTTAAACATCGGCCGTAGAGATCCCCAAAGGTAGCGATTGAATCGGAAGAAATTCTAAAGCGAAAAGAAGAAAACAATTACAAACGAGAGAAAAAGGTTATCATACACTTCTTGTTTCTCTGTTTGGAAGAATGGGAAGCGGTGATAAGATGTAGATGGAAATGTGGCGCATTTTGATAAACAAAGTAGAATATTGAGGAAGCGAACGAAAGCCTTAGAGAAGGGTGAAAGTAGCATTCAGTAGGATCAAAATCTTGGCGGCAAAATCTCTATCATTGTCTTAAGCTCATACTAAGGAGGTTTCTCTATATTCGACTTCTTCGATTAATTACGAATTTTGAGGTTGAAGTCCCTGTCGATCAATATTTCTTAGTCGGTCTTCTTAGCTTGCTTAGTTTAGGAAAATATTCAACATTGGTTTCTTTCTTGTACCTTATATGTGGTAACACTCAGAGATTTCTATACGATTTTCGTTTGGGCGACTTCACAAATGCATTATATTGTTGAACGAGGAGTTATCTCCTGGAAATTATGATTATCAATGCATAACCACAGATCATTTTATTAGTGAAGCATGTGAAGGCAAATATTGATGTTTGGCACTCACGGGTTGTGTTTTTTATTGTTTTGATGCTAATGCTAGATCGCGATGAGTGTATTCTTATTTTAAGATGAGATTTGAACTCTGTATTAATTTTCTCTGCAACCTATTTTGAGCACAATGGAGCTTTTGTGAGCATGGAAACAGGCTATGGATAAATGTGACCACCATAGATAACAAAACCACCTTGTTTGTTGCTCAGTTCTATCTAGGGTTTATGTGTTTGTTTTCTTTTCTATGGCAAATTTAGCATCTGTTACTTCTATTCAAAATTGTAATAAAAATATAATTGTTTGTTTCTTTTCTATGAAAGTATTAATTCTAAACTGATATATTATGCAAAAAGGTTGATTAATTTAAGAAAAGGACAAGCTATATTAATTTGTCATATATTATTTGTGATGGTTATTACAGTTCTAATCGAGATAATTATATGCAGTATTATACAGTGTGTTGAGTTTCTGCTTTCAGACACTCATTCCATTTTTACATGTTCAAGTTTAAGCGAGATGATTTAAATTATGTGTAGGAGATATTGTTATCTTTTGGTGGATCAGATTCTGATGGATAGATTGATTCATCATAAATTAATAATCTTAATTTAAATATTTATATATAATAACGAGAATTTAAGGGCCCTTGAGGCTTGTCTCGATTAGTAATGGGAAAGGGTGAACATGGCGTCGGGTACTTGTAAGAATAGAGTGATCGAGATGTCAAGCTCGAGTCCTTGTAAGAATAGAATAGTACAACGTTGTAATATAACATGGAAACAAAATAGAAGGGAGGAAAAAGGAAAGAATGTATAAAATAATGTATTTTTAGTTATTTTTGATTTATTACAATTGTCTTCTCTCTACATTCCTTAATTGTTTTAAAGAATGATTATACTTAGATATGAAATAATTAGAAAACTAAATATATTACATATACCTGAAATTTTATTTTTAACATATTTTTAAGAATAAAGGAGATAAGGTGCACAAATGCTCGACTTTTGATTTTGCATATTAACTTTTTTTGGTTCCAAAATGCTCATGATGTTTACTTTTGTAGCTCAACCAACCCTTGCCGTTACTTAATTACATTGATGTTCCAAACTATAGCACCATAACCTGGATTGATCTTCGGTCATGTTGAATCACCCGATCACGTACCCATATAAACTTCCATTGTTGAAGCCAGTGCGTTCGCCTAGAAAAAAAAAAAAAAAAAGGAAAAAGAAAAAGACCCTTACTTGGTGTGGCTTTAAGGTAGCTTAAGAATCCTTTCAACTGCTTCCAGATAAAACTTTAGTCTAGAGTGCTTAAGTTGGCTGACAATACTGTAGTATAAATTTATGTGGCAGTTTGGAAATAAACCTTCTTACATGTCTTTGATGCCCACCCTCGTCTATTGAATCTCCCTTAATCCGGCTCCTTGTTTGTGGTCGGGGATCTGTAAGTGTAACATCAAGTTTGCATCTTGCATTATCATAGTTTATTTCATGAGATTAAATACATGCTTTTAACTGCAAATAGTCATGCAATGCATGCTTTCTTTGCAAGATCATCTGTCTTGGTTCTTGCTTCTTCCATGCTAAGAAAATATCTCGGGAGGTCCCCACACCTTTATCTCAAATTCTTCTATCAGTGTATCTTTAAACTTGGAAATTTCCTTAAAAATTGTGAAACTTCTGACTAATTACTTATATAGATCTACATAGACAATGGGAATGTTCATTTTCATGAATGGTGTGCATTTGAAATATAATTATGCGATCTCTTTTGGTTTTTCACGAAAGCCATATTTCTTTAATGACTTAGTAAATAAAAACCCAAACCAAACCACAGGGATATAAATGATTCTTTAGTTTGCACATTACCCTCTTCTTGCTGATTTCTTAGTCGAAAAATCCATATACACTTCCTCCTCTAACTTCCCATGAAAAAGGAATTTTTACTATCGAATAGAATAAGTTCCTAACAAAATTAGCTGGTAGAGATAAAAGGATTGTAATTGAATTCATCTTAGTCATTGAGCAAATTGATAACTATATTAATAAAATTTGAGTTTTTCCTTAGCTACTAATCTCATCTTAGCCTCTCTAATAGAGCTATTGGTTTTATATGGGATTCTTGAAAACTCCATTTGCATCCCACGGTTTCTTTCCACTAGGCAAATCGCCCACTTCCCATCTTTCACTCTTATGGGAGGCCTCATTTCACAAACACAATGTTTCCATATTTAGATTTAGAGTTTTTACATTTTCGTGGCTGATTTTATTATTATTATTATTTTATGACAAAGCAAATGTAAAGGCCAATACGACGATAGGGAGACAAAGTAGGCTAGGATATTTCGTATGGCTCTAACACTGCTCCTATTGGCAATGGGAGCATCCAAGTCTAGATTTTATTAAAGAATTTGATTGAGATGAAGGATTGAAAATAATACCTTTCTTTGGAGATGGAATTGACAATTAGGCAAAGGTAGATGATTAGGGAAAAAATATAGTAAATTATATTCAAGCAAAGGAAAGAAAAGATATGGATAAACTTAATTGGAATTAATATTAGTTGGAACCAAATTAGAGTTAGTATGAGTTGGCATTGAAGTAGGATCACTATTTGGAGTCGATTAGGATTAGCCGATTAGATTATAACATAATTAGAATTTTTCCTCAATTAAAAGATCATTGGAATCCTAATAAACTTCAAATTAGAGAAACTTATAAATAAAGTTAATCAATATAAATCAAAAAAAATCAATTGATATTAATAGTACTAGTTTTTTTTTTTTTAATTAGTTGCATATGTTACACTCAATGATGAGACTTGTGTATGTGCAGAGGAGTTACATAAGCCCCAAATGTAAAATAAAAAATTTCCTAAGTGTCCAACAAATTCTGCTGGATTGAAACTTGTAACTAAGGATGCCCCCTTGAAAGCAAAGCTTTAACCATTACACTAAAGCTAATGCTTGTATTTTCAAATCATATAGCTAGTAAATCTCACTCAAATTTTTTTTTTATAAAAATCAGTTTACAACCCTCTTTCATCTGCATCCCAAGTGTCTTTTCATGTTTAAAACAATATTTAAGAGGGAAATGGGAAGAAATAATTTGCAGATTAAAAGAGAGGGAAGAATAATCCTAAGCCTTCTCCAAAATTGAAGTCACGTCCTATCTCCGCCACTATGTAGAAGGCCTGTAGACTAAGGTTTTCGTCTCTTTTGTTGTTTCTTTTTTCTTTTTTTCTTTTAATTTAATTTTTTATGTTATAAACTTTATTCCTTGTTCCTCTCTTTACATCATACAAATAGAATCCCCGACTCACCTATTTGAGTATAAGCAACCATCCTTTGGTTGTCCTTCATCATAGGATTTATCACATTCTCCCTTCTTCTTCTTGAGTATACCAAGGGAGTTTATAGAATTCCAACAACTTCATTCATTTTGTTACCAACATCATTCTATGAGTTATAGGCTCAATTTTAGGTCATTGGATGATTATTTATAGTAGAGTAAATTGACTAGGTTAGATAAATGATGTCAAATCTTTAACTTTGAATTCTCTCAAAGAGTTGTCTCGACAAAAAGTACTTGAAGGTTCTCAAAAGATTTAACACCTACCGTGATATATTTTTTTCGAATTGGAGGGTGAAATACTCTCAAACCTTTATGAGTTGAGAATAATCAAAGAACATACGCATAAGAGCTTCTAGGATACACTGGGACTCTCTACTTGTACATGAACATAAGCAACATACTCAAATATTTTTAGTAGAGAAGATCCAAAGGGAATCATAGCCTTTCAGCATATCGATTGGACTTTTTATATCTAGAATCTTTTAAGGCTACTCGATCAAATGTGTGGTTGTTATAATACGATGGTTCAAAATGGACTTTTGATGTTTTTTTGTGAATGTGAGAGCTCTTCCCCGTTTCTAAAAGATGTTAATTCTTTCTTTGGCCACCCCATTTTTGGTAAGGTCTGTTATTGCACAAAGAAAAAACATATATGTTGCCATTTTCAAGAATATAAGTCAGTAAAATCAATTGGAATACTTTTCCATTATCAACTCCTAAAACTTGTATTTTTGTTTGAAAAATGAGTTGCAATCATTTTATGAAAATTTGATGAGGGTAGCTTTTATTTTGTCTAGCAAGTAAATTCATGTGGTGCGTGGTGCAATCATGATAAAACCTACAAATCATTTAAAACCAAGATAAGAATAGACACATGGGGCCCTGAACATCACTATGAATGATGTTTAGAAGTCATTTATCGTATTGTAGTTTTGGGAATGCTGAAAAAACCTACATATAAACACCTATAGTTGTAATTCATATTCGTAAGTTGTAATCTGCTATTCAGAAGTTGTAATGTAAGTTCGGTAGCTTACTTATATTTTTAAGTGAAAAGATTGTAATTAGATCAAGACTACCTCAGTTAAATGGAATCCTCTCGTTGATTCAACTGATGAGTTTCAAATAATTATTCAATTTGATAATCAATGAACGCAAATACAGATGCAAGGCATGCATTTTATGCCATCACTTATTTCAAACTGATGACTAAGCCTAATAATAGTAGACTTTTGGATGCTTTATTTCATAGGCTTCCCTTTCTGTTTTATAGGAAAACGGGATTGCAATGTCTAATGTGTTACTGAGTATATCTTTTGTTGCTACCGACTTTTGTTCATCATGTATCCCCTCTAAATGTTACTTCGCTTTCATGTCTTAGTTTTCTTCCTGATGAAAAAGGTGTTCAGAGCACAGATTAAAGGAAATTATATTCCAATACATTGTTTTGACAGTTGTGTTCCCGGTAATATGTACAGTCTCGTGCCCGTGGTCCGAGGCAACCATGGCATGATTTACACTTTAAAGTTGGGGGTCCTGCTGCATATAATACAATGACGAACTTCTAACAAAGATGGAGAAAAGCAGCAAAATGGCGCGATTTCAGGCTTAAAAAGGTCACACATTGGCATGAAGATGCTTTAATAAAGCTAGACCGCATTTCATGGATAATCACTCCCTCCCTGTGTCCCATCGGTGATCATGCTTTCCTACATTACCGAAGATGATCCAGAATTGACATGTAGGTACAAAATACTGTGTTATTTTGAAGATCAATTACTTACTCATTACCATTTGGATATGGAAATAAAAAAGGACTACAATGGATGGTTTTTACTTCGCATCTAGGTATTTTGGTCAATTGATTCAGGATATGTGGGGGGATTCCCAATGCTTGTTTAGGATGCTGAGGCACAAGTTAGGACTACGCTTATGTGAAATCCTTGTTAATTCCGTGAGTTCTGTATCCACTAAATTAATTTCAATAAGGTTTATGTTAATTGACTTTATACTAGTAAAATGGCTTTTCTATCACCCCCTTTGCTTGCAGAATCTTGTTTGTGGAAAGAATTTGAAAATAGATAAGAGCATACATGTCGCTTATGTGAAAGCTTAAGATCGGCGCAATACTTCGCTTACATAGAGAACTGATTTTCTTGATCTACATATTATCTGCCATCATACAAAAATGCAGTAAGCGGGGGGGAGCAGTTTGTCATCATCCTCGCTAATTCCTATCAATTGGTCAGTAGCTGTCACTACCGAGACATTGGTACCACCAAATTTAAAACTCGAAAGTAAAAACATGAAGGTGATTTTTATTATCTTGATATTTATTTCAAAATGTTATCTATTTTACCGCTTGAAGTCCCTAAAGAATAATTCAAGTATCCTCGTCTTACTTCATAATATAACTCATGTTAGCTTGATATGCATTGTGGGCTTCAATTTTTGGGTCAAATTGGCATCTTAACAAGATATTAGAGCTTTGGTTAAGTAGAAATCTCAATTTTGTCTCACTCAAGTTTCTTGTTTGTTCATTCCCCCTAATCATATATCTATGTCTGTTGATCTATCTCTATCTCTTCACAGTAGGAGTATGGGGCTGCATTTGAGATGGGTTATAGTCTTACATGATCATGGGGGTCATTTATTTGTAATTCATGGTCTGACATCTGTCTCTCCACGTGTGGGTGTGATCCTAAATTTTAGGAAGTTATTAGCTTGGTGTGCACAATGTTGAACAAAACGGACAGAAAACTAAATCTAGTCTTATACCAGAATATATTTTCTACTTAATATTCAGTACATATCAATGCCTTTATATAGGCTGAAAGATGATAATGTGCACTTGCACGTTCTCCAGCATGTTCTCCATTTCTACCACTAAAAGCATATCAGCATAACTACATCTCTACCACTTCTATCACTAACAGCATGAATCCACTAATAGATTGATACAAATCACCTACAAACCTGAAATAAAAATAGATGCTAAGGACTCGGTCAGAATGCAACCCACGTGCTGGTGTTGATTTATTCAATACCAGCTTCTACTCTTTTCAGCATACCGAGTTGATGACATAACTTTTCGAGCTTGTTGCCGTTTAAGCCTTTTGTAAACAGATCTGCAGCTTGGTTTTCTGTTTTGACATGCTCCAATTCAATTTCTTCTGGTGCTTTCCACAAAGTGATAATGCAATTCTCATAAGCTTTAGCTCCCATGAAAATGATTCTCCGCCAACTGATTAAGCCACAAGTTGTCGAGAACAGAGGAATATACTCTGTTGGCTGGTGCAAAGTCATCAGCAATCTGTATTGGCCAAGTGCTTTGGCTGCAGAAGCTGCTCGATACTCTGCTTCCGTGGTTGACAAAGACACTGTTGGTTGTCTTTTGCTACACCACGAAATTGCTCCGGACCCGAGTATGAAGACATACCCTGTAGTTGAACGACGGGTATCATGGTCACCTGCATAGTCAGCATCACAATAGCCAACTAGTCTGCAATCTCCACCTTTCTTGTACATAATACCATAGCCAAGTGTACTCTTAACATACCTCAGGATTCGACGAACTGATTCCAAATGAGTCTTCTTTGGGAGTCTTCGCATCCCGGATGTGCTCCAGCATCTCTTCTTCAATCGTTGTCTTTAGAACGAACATTGCTTTTCCCGCTTTAATCTTCCACTTCCGTAATGTCCCATTCGCGTCTTCAGCCTCCAGTGGCCTGACCTCAGTTCCATTTACAACCTCCCACAAATCCTGACCCTGCATGTAAGACATCATGCAGGTAGACCAGGAATTGTAGTTCTGGTTGTTGAGCTTCTTGATTCCGCCAATGACTTGAAGATCACCCATGGCTCTGATACCAAATTGTTGAACAAAACGGACAGAAAACTAAATCTAGTCTTATACCAGAATATATTTTCTACTTAATATTCAGTACATATCAATGCCTTTATATAGGCTGAAAGCTGATAATGTGTGCACTTTAATGCTCTCCAGCATGTTCTCCATTTCACCACTAAAAGCATATCAGCATAACTAACATTCTACTAATTTATCACTAACAGCATGAATCCACTAATAGATTGATAACCACCTACAAACTGAAATAAAAAAACAGATGCTAAGGACTCGGTCAGAATGCAACCCACGTGCTGGTGTTGATTTATTCAATACACAATGGACAACCTAACATGATAAGCTTTTGGATGAAATTTCTTCTCACATTGTTTGAGTAGAGATACATGAAAATCTTATCTACATGATAATACTGAATGCATGAACACAAATTTCTTTAAAAGGCACCTTGCGACTTTAATTTCCTTTTGAACACTTTTACTCTTGAAATTTCTAATTATATATATTAATATTCGTATAATTTCTTTACCTTTTATATTGAATGTTTCTTTTAAATGTTAGGAATGTTAATTATTTTTTAAATTCAATTAGATTTGAATCATATTTTATAAAAATAATGTGCATCTGATGTCACATTTCACTTCACTCAAGCGCGCGCCTTGTTCTATGCTTAGCGCCTAAGCCCGAGGAGGCTTTTGTGTCTCGTGTGTGCCTCTCGTGACCTTTAAAACTATACGAAGATTTATTTGAGTTGGAGTCTTTTCCAAAAATTTGGGATTTTTGGGTTGCTATTTTCTATTTTACCATTAAAATTTTGACATTTTGCACATGTAAATAATATTTCCTTCTCTCTTTTCTTTCCTTGCTTCTTCTCATTTTCGTGATTATAATAATAATTAGGTGTATTCTTCTACACTCTCTCCAAGTCAAGAGATGCTTATTCAAAATTTCCTTCAAATCTTTTGTTTCTAATTCATGCTTTTAAAGAGGTCATTCTCTTCTATGTTTTCTAATTCTACATTCTATTTGTGTGAGTAGGTGTAGATAATTTAATTCCTATGGAGCTGGCCTTAAAAATTTCCAGAGCAAAATCAGCATATGAACACTGTCTATATAGTGATACCGATGTATGTAAGGTGTTCCAAGTAGTGCCATTGCAAGAAATTTTTTTAAGTGTGTTAAACAAACATCCTTTTTCTCATGTATTGTGTTATCTTCTACCTCCAGCATTCGAGGATGTGGGTTGGATATTTTTCTAACTTGGCATGACTCTACTTTGTTTTTTCATTTGCCATTTTGGTGGATCTGTCACCTATGCATTATTAGTTGATTTTACTTAGTCCGTAAGTTAGAAAGTTATGTCTAAGGGTAAAGGTCGATCCAGAAGCCTCAACTCCCAACAGAACAAGGAAAAACATCCTTTTATTTTATATTTTTTTTTATACAAACTTCTACATAATCTTAAAACTTGTTTACCCTCTGAGTAAAATCTCATCAAGAGGGATTGGAGATGAACCTAATATGAATAAAAAGGAAAAGTTTTATGAATAAAGGTCCTTGAACATTTAATTCATAAAATATGCACACGGGAATCTAAAATCATAAGATAAAGGTAAAGTTTCATGGCTTAGGGAATGCATAGACAATTTTTCCAAGAGGTTGTGTGCTGTGAGGTTTAGATAAAACTGTTGGTGGAATGAAGATTTGCAATAGAAAAATACAAGAAAAGAATGTAGCATCAGATAAGATGGAAGCTAAGAAAATTATTCACTATCTTGAAGAAGGCTACAAAATAAGAATTGAAGTAAAATTTGTGGCTCCGGTGGATGATTTTTATGGTAAGATAGGTATCGAAAATGTGGACCTATTATGAGTCCCAAATCGCTAAGTTACTACTTGGATTTTGTGGGTTTATAACCACTTGGGCCCCTCCCTGACAAACTAGCTTTTAAGGGTGAGCTCTACTCAAGGGTTGTAATAAAGGGTATTAGAGTGGGTCATTCCTCGGGATGACCCCGCCTCGAAATCAGGAGGGCTCAAGTACCCGTGGGGTCCGCGAAGTCACTATAGTGTTGTGGGAGGGCTATTACCCGTGGCTCAAGGGTCACCAATCGTCAGACGCCGGTTTTGAAAGAGGGATGGATTGTTATGACCTCCATTATGAGTCCTACATCGTTGCTACGGGGCTTTTCTGGTCTTATGGTTTATAAACCACTCGGGTTCCTCCTTATAAATAGCTTTCAAGAGTGAGTTCTATTCATGAAGTTGTAATAGAAAGATGCGTAGGGAAGATGAGTGCGCATCATTCAATCAGATGAAGTGCATATCATAGAATTTTTTGCAGTTTAGGCTTGGGAGTTATTAGTGACATAAGGATAGGAAGTCTAAAATCTGTGAAAGATGAGAATATGGAAGGTCAGAGATCATGGATTTTTCAGAGCGGTGTATAGGATCAATTTGTTTAACAAGACCCTAATCATGAAGACAAAAGGATGAAAAGCACTTTCGCAAACATAATATGCGTAAATAAGGCCGAATATAAAGCCCACAAATTATCACATGTTGCTTCAAGTTATGTTATGGAACTGAGGAGTGATTTTATGTAAAACTTTATGCGTAATGCGTATCAAAGTTTGTACTGGAGTGTTTCAAGGAAAGTACATGAAGCTATTGATAAATTAAAGAGAAATTGAACGAGCAGAAAGATTTATAGTGCTTATTGACATTGAGGATGCATGCAAGGGATTTTTAAGGAATTAATGTAATTGAAAGGCGAAGAGAGAGAGGTCGATAATGTGATCAAAGTCAGCGTATAATGAGTCCTGTAGAAGTATGACAAATGTTGGAGGACGTATTAAATGAAACCCGACTATTGATCTCTTACTTTTTTGTATTGACTACTCACTAGTTACCGGGTATATTCAGAGATGCATCACGTGCTCAGAGTGTGCTGATTATATTGTTTTAATTGATGTTAATAAAGGAGTTAACTCTAAGTTATAACCATCGATAGATACTTGTGAGTTTACGTGCTCAAGTAAGATGAGACTCGTGGAAATTTTTATCATGTAGTATCATTTAAAGTGATGGTTTCATATCACGTATTAATTAATATCCATAATGAGCGAAGATCAAGGAGGATTTCTCCATCTTGTTAGTACATAATGAATGAACCGTAGAAGCAAATTAAGTATTTTTGTATCACAGAAGGCCTTCATACTACATGGATAATTTGATCGGGATGAGCCAGAATTCAAGTATGCCTTATGGTACATAATGTTGACCGGTTAAGAAACAACGTGTTTGAAAAATAAGTTTATTCCTAACAAAGATAGAACAAGGGAATACAAGAAAAGATGGAACTGTAAATGAGTCTATCATCAAGATAATATAGGTGATTCGTTGGTTCAATCCATAAGCTAATAAGGTCCGTGGAAAACAAATTCGAATAAAGGATTTCATTCATATTCATGGTGTCACAACAAGAAGGTAGCCATGACCTGTAAAATTTGGCAACAAGCAACATGAGTGAGAAGATCAAGCGCTATCTATGAAGTTGAATTATAGGTGAAGGACTCTAATCCTCGTGGGTTTTGAACATCAAGCCGTAAATATTCAAATATTGTTTTCATTTTACATTTGTTATACTTTATGGGATGAATTTTAAACATATACAGATGAATCTTGAAATTATTCATTAAGGTAGTAGAATTTCATTAGTTTGTAAAACTGAGTTGAATTGTGATTAATAGTTTGAGTCAAATTAGGGCTTTAGTAGTTGAATCAAATTAAGATTTAGTAGTTAGAAACCAAATTAGAATGAGAGTCATAATAGGTCATTAGAGTCCCCAATGGAACCTCAATTCTTTCTGAGATACTTTTATGGCCATGCCATAAAAAATCTATTCAGTTAACATATCTTTGTTTTCTGCAAATATTGTAAATTTTGCAATTCTCAATGGCGAACTCAAATGATTTTCTTATCTATTTTTCCTCATTGATGAGACTCGAGTAGAAAGCGTTTGTGGGACCCTATATGGCTTTCTATCACTTCTCTTCACATATTTTTTTCTCTATATTTTTCCAATATTATCTCTAGCTCACCTACTCAAATTTTTAAACAGAAAACACTTATTTTGATCCTTAAGCTATAAATTTGAATGAGCGTAAAGACAAAACATTAATTATGATGTACAAATTATTAGGCGGTCTATTAATAAATGAGACCTTGTGTTTATCACCCACGGTATTATTTGAACTTTGCGCACCGAGCGTGAAAGTTCATCTCTGAAAAGTCCTCTTCAAACATGCAATTTCTTACGAGCGGGTGCATTGGTATGACATTTTCCCTACGATGTTAATAAGTTTCTTATTACATGTATTCTCCATAAAAAAACATTTCATCATGTGTTGAATATCTAATTAGGGCCGCAATTGAATTGTATATCATTGTGATTGAAGTATAATGCTCCATCTTTCATACTTAATCATAAATTAAGAAAAAAAAAGTTGACGGAAATTAACAAGGGTTCAACCTATAATTCTTGTTGCTAGTAATTTGTTGTTCTATGTAATATTGGCCTTTCCCTCTACATATTTGTTTGGGCTAGGTTTGGTTTTAAGGAAAGAAGCAAAAGAAGAAAAATATTAAGGTCAATAAATTATTTTTGTAAGCTACTTCAAGCTCACTTTAATTAATTTAATTCTTATACATAATGATTAAATAGTTTGAGAAGGCATAGTCGATTAATTTTCATCATATTGATTTTTCTCTAGTATTTTTCAAGATAAAGTCAAACATGAAAATTATTCTTTTAATTCTTGATGTAGTGCTCATTCAATATCATGTCTCTATCTTGAATTTACGAGCTAGCCTTTTAAGTCCACCCTTTATTTTCCCATCTTGTTGCTTAGATCATATTTTCATAAGCTTTTGAGTATCTTGATGAAAAAGAATTTGGTTTTCGGTCTGATGGTGCATTTATCAATATAGACATATCAACTTTAGAGAATCATTTGTTCCATTATAGTTGCAAATCAGGAGTTATATGTGAGACCCCACCCTTCGTGACTACCTCATGGGTACCGCCCGGTGGAAGCTCACTCATAGGATATCCTCGTTCCCACGGGTTCTTCGCCTCTAGGAGATTCGAACCCAGGGACTGGGGTCTTTAGTCGATGGGAAATCTGCGGTACCAGGCGAGCTAGTTGTTGTAAAACCCCAACCTTATTGAATGTTATAATAATAGTTATTGAGCGATTTGAGGTCTAATGATAGAGCGGGTGGATTAAATTTAGAAACGCTCTGGACATCATTTGGGCATAGTGAAAATTTTTCGACAATTGTGTAGGGTGCCCTAATGAATGGTAGATACCTTATTTTATCGGATGGAGGGAGTTGCAAGGGATTTTTAAAGAAAATTTCAGTTCCTATGACTTTGAGCGATATTTAGAAGATAATGGGAGATTTAAGTGAATAGTGATTTCAGGAATGAAATTTGGAGCTACTTATTGAAATTTTCGGAAATTGAATACGAAAATGTCGAGAATATATCATAAAGACTAGCAGCGAAATAAAGTGAAACGGAGTCCGTTTGGATAGTTTCGGGTGATCGAGCGTGGTCGGGTGTGTCGCTATTGTCAGGATTCCGGAGTTTTAATGATTTTAAATCAGATTTCGGTGATTTCATTTGGAATCCTTGTGAAGGATTTAATTAGAATATTTAAGTGGTCAATTTGAAGTTTAGACAACCATAGAATATTTTGGCGTTTAATCGGTATAAAGCGTTATAAGACAAAAGGAATAAAAATCTGATAAAATGGAGATATTTTCTTATGAGAGCCAATCAAAACATTTCTTAAGGGCTAAGTTAGGGTTTGTGACTCATTAGAATGGACCAATGAGGTTCATGGGCTCAAATGCAATAAAATAAGTTGATTGGCAATATAAAAGAAATGGAGGACAAATTGTAATTTAAGGAAAGTTAGATTATTTAAATGGGAGACAACCAAAATAATTCATTTGGTCTCTCAAAAAAGTTAAGGCACCCGTATGGAGGAGAAAGAAAGGAAGAAGAGAGGAAGAAAGAGGGAAGAAGAGGAAGGAGAAGAAGGAAGAACAAAGGTATGTTTTTTTGTATGGAATCAAGTGTCTTTTGGATGTCTAGGGTTATTGGTGTATGGTGCTAGGGTTTTTCTATGGAGATTGGTTGTTCCCAAACCTAGGGTTTTAGTTGAAGTCACACGAACCCTTGAATTGTTGAGGTTTTGTGGATAAAGCCCCAATTGGGGTATTTAAGGTTGAATCATGATGAATTTGATAGAAATTGAGAAAGAAATGGATTAGGTTAGAGGTTTTGACAAAATCAAAGTAGGGTTGGGGTTTGATAGTGAATTGTATTGTTATGTTGAAATGGGTATAATGCATCAAGATTTAAGTGTTTTAGGTGAAAGAAAAAATGGAAGACAAACACATTTTGGTCGATTTTGGGCAGCCGAGTCGATGCGGGAAATGTCCTGTTTCTGTTTGACCAGTTTGTATTTTGGCCATAACTTACTCAATTTTGATCCGATTTGAGTGATTTAAGTGGCTTTACGTAAAATAGAATTGAAGAGAACAAAACTTAAGAAGAATGTATCGCCAAATTCTGATCTAAGTGGCTAAATATTCCTCAAAGTAGGACCGTAATGCAAGCCACATTCTGGTTCCAGTTTTGAACATAGATTAGGTTATTTGGACGTAAAGTACAGGGTTCGATTGCTCCAGGTGGGTGATTCAATTGGAATAGAACCATAACTTTATATTTAAATGATATAAAGGACATAGTGTCAAAATATGAAGTCAGACCTCCAGGAAGAATGAAGTAATACAAACTGTCACTAGAAAAATCGGTAAAATGACTAGTTGGCATGAAAATGCCATAACTTTAGTTTGGATGATCCGATTGGATTAATTCCAATTCCTAAGTAAAATAGATTCCTATAGGAATAAGAATATAGGAATGAGTGTTTATGGTGGATTAAATGGAAATTATGGTTAATGTGTAATTGTGATTTTCTTGGAAAAGGTGAAAAGGACTATCGGATGAGGCAGGAACTCCAAACGGGAAGCAAGCGGGATTGAGCGGTGAGCGAGTGAGAAAATGACTATTTTGAGGAATTTGGTTTTAAAAGTGAATGGTTTTAATGTTAAACTGAAAGTTTAATGTAAATTTTTATGTAAATGTTAAGGCATATGGAAATATTTTATCTTGCATTGTTTTATCTTGCATCAATGCATATATTTATATGTGTATTAAATATGTATGCATATGTTAAGGTATTATGAAAGTTTAAAAATGTTTTAAAGTATGCATATGTGTTTAATGATAAGTAAAGGATTTAAATGTATTTATAAATGTATTTTGAAGAAATGTTTAACGTGGTTATAAACCCCCTATGACTGTTATGAGGCGATATCGGCCAGTACTTTGAGCGTGTAAGAGTTAAGGGTAAGAGTTATAGGTTACTAGCGGGAGGAAATAGGTGTCTAGAGTAATATCCTTGCATTGATAAAGTACTATGAAATTGGAACCATGTACGACGTGAGTTTCTCCGTATTTGTCAGTAGTTATGGCTTGGAATGTGGTATCCCTCTGCATCCGATTACCGGAAGCCCCATTCGGTGTGTTTATTCCCTGAGTTCCATCGGAAAAAGAATGAAAGAAGAAAGAAATAAAGAAAGAAAGTTTAAGGCATAAATGCTTAAAGCATAAATGGATTTTAAATGCATAAGTATTTATGGAAAGATAGTTTAAGGCATAAATTCTTAAAGCATAAATGGATTTTAAATGCTTAAGTATTTATGGAAAGAAAGTTTAAGGCATAAATTCTTAAAGCATAAATGGATTTTAAATGCATAAGTATTTATTGAAAGAAAGTTTGATTTAAGGTATAAATGTTTAAAGCATAAATGATTTAATGGTATAAGTATTTATGGAAAGAAAGTTTAAGGCATAAATGTTTAATGTATAAATGGATTTTAATTGTATAAGTATGTATTATTTTGATATGTACTGAAATGTTATATAAATGAAATGTACACTCAGGCTCGTTTAGCTCACTCTTTTCCATATGTTTCAACAAATATTTTCGAGGACGAGACGAGATGCATCGGTAAGTACCCTCTGTGCGATGGAGTCGAGCTATCGAGGAGACGGCGCGTAGTTGCATTGAAAATTAATTTGCATGTGTATATGTGAATATTTTGTCATGTTTGATAAAATTATGCATGGGAATTGAAGAAGGTTTAAATGTTTTGATGATTTAGAAAGAAATAAATGTATATATATGTATATTGTGTTTGATTGGGTTGTGGATGAGGAGTCTAATATGGAAGTTGATGAATTGAAGTTTAGAAGTGTTTTAAATGTTTTCATCAGGTTTTGTAAATTTGGGAAGATCAAGCGAGAGAAACTACGGCGATTTTCTGAAAAAATCTAAGTGTTGAAAGAAAGAAAAAGAATTTTTTTAGCACTTAGCTCGCATTATTTTTAAAAGATATGTGAAGAATTGTAAAGGGTTCGCTCCACGGATTTTAATTTATGGTTTAAGGAAAAGTTTCTATATCCGTTGGAGTGCCAGGAGGTCCCCTCGGGTTCATGAGGTTAATCCGGGTCGGGATCCTTCAACATGGTATCAGAGCGAGGTTTTGAAAATGTTATAAAGATTTGAAAATTTTTATTTTTATAAGATTGTTTTAATGTTTTCTTTTAAGATTTCATAAAAAAATAAAAATAAAAATTTAATTTATGTGATTTAAAATCATATATACATTACATGACATATTAATTTTAATTCACAGAAAAATGCGTCGTCGAGGCCGACCACCCACCAGGAGAGCTCCTGAGGCAGTAGTACCACCACCTGAGGAACATGTTTATGAGTCTGCGTATGTTCCTCCACCGCGATCTGTTAGGGCCCATAGCGCCACGAGGTTGTAAGAGGACGAGGATACCTTTAAACGGATGAAAACGGTCTTAGCCACAACATTTAATCCAGCCCTAGTGGTAGCGGTGTCCATTGAGAGGGTAAGGAAATTAGAGCAAGAAATTATGACGGTATAGGAGATCTGAAGAAAGGCATGGTAGTGGCTAGAGGGTAATGAGATAGTTAATTGAAAATGCATGGGTTTTAATTTAGTTTAAGTGAATCAATGACATTAAGTGAATTGTTATAGTAATTGTTGAAGAAGAAAATGGAAGAAATTGAAGACATAATGATGAATGTAATAATGTGTAACGAGTAGGATTTTGCCACCACAGGAAAAGTATGGAAAAGTTGATTGTTACAGCGAGGTGATTGTTGGAGCTAGGAGTTTTAGTGGACTTGATATTATTAGATATCCATGACTTTGATGTTATATTAGGCATGGATTTACTATCTAGACATCATGCTACAAAAGAGTTGTTATAGGAAAGGAGTTAGGTTCTATAAGCGAGGAAGGCCGAGAGGTTGTTTTATGTGGGTTGGAAAATACTACCTACGATAATATATGGCAGTTATGTGGGCTAGTAAAATACTTTAGAAGTTATATTAAAGGTACCTAGCTTATGCTATTGAGGTGAGGATAATGGTAGTCAGAATGGAAGATATTCTGATAGTCAAATAATTTGGGATGTATTTCGAAAGGATCTTCTAGAGTATATATATAAAAAAAAAAAAAAAATATATATATATATATATATATATATTAATTTTAGGTGAAATGACCCCCTAGGAGCTGAGAGACAATTGCTAAGGCACCTTATATGATGGCTCCTTAAAGTTGAAAGAATTGAAATAATTGAAAGTATAAATGGATGAGCTTGTGAGTAAGGGTTTTGTTAGGCCAGTACTTCGCCTTGGGGAGTGCCGGTTCTGTTTATAAAAAAAAAAAAAAAAAATGATGAAAGTTTAAGATTGTATATTGATTACAGAGAGTTGAATAAAGTGAAAATACGCAATCAACACCCATTTACACGGATTGATGATCTTTTGATCAATTCACGAGAAACAGGTATTTTTGAAAATGGATCTAAGCTCGAGGTTACCATCGATTAAAGATTAGGTCGGAGGATGTTCCTATGACAACTTTGAAAACATGGTATAGGCATTATGAGTTTTTATTCATGCTAGTTGGACTAACTTATATTCAGTCGCTTTTATGGATCTTATGAATAGGATCTTTCAGCCTTATTTAGATCAGTTTGTTATAGTATTCATTGATGACATTTTAATCTATTTAAGCGATGGCCAGTCTTGAGACATCTAAGTAAATTCTATTTACTTAGTATGCCAAACAGTAAATTCTAGTTACAGTTGAAGCAGTGTGTTGCCTTTCTAAGGCATGTGATTTCGATGAAAGGGGGTTTTACGATCCTCAAAGATTGAGAAAATTGTGAGCCGAAAGCCACCTACGAATGTGGCTTGAGATATAAAGTTTTCTAGGTTTAGCGAGGGTATTATCGGAAGGTTGTTAGGGATTTTCAAGTTAAGCGGATCCTTTGACTAAATTGACAGGAAAGATGAAAAGTTTGTATAGTAGAGACATGTTAGAAAGATTCGATGAACTAAAAGGAATTTGACCTTAGCCTAGTTCTTACAATTAATCGAGCCCGAGAAGGATATACAGTATATTGTGATGCTTCTAGGCAGAGCTTAGGGGGTGTGTTAATGCAACATGAAAATGTGATAACATATGCTTTAAGACAATTGAAAAAGCATGAGCAGAATTATCTGAGACATAACCTAGAGTTGGTTGTTGTAGTCTTTGCTCTCGTATGGAGGCATTACGATATGGAGTTGCATGTAAAAATTTTTACAAATCACAAAGAACATGTAATATTTATTCACATAGAAAAAGTTAAATATGAGACGGAGGAGATGGGTTGAACTCATTGGGATTATGGGTGCACTATTGAGTACCATCGGGAAATGTTAATGTGGTAGCGATGCTCCATAGTAGGAAACCTACGGGTTCATATCTCACCTAAGGTTGTGTACCTCCCTAGATTTATGGAATTGAGGTCTTTGGGTGCGAGACTAGAAGGTGTCGGATATTAGTCACATGCCTAATAGACAAGGTAAGGAGCTATAGACTCAGATACGATCATGATTAAATTGAAAAGGAAGGCTGAGTGCAGGCGGTTAAAGGATTTTTAGTGCCTGTGGGCATATGGTATAGTGATGATAGTCACAGGTTATATTACTAGATGTGGGAAGATTAAGAAATAAATTATGGGAGAGGCTCACTCTTACGCATAGGCGATCATCAGGAAACACTAAATGTATCATACCCTAAGGAATACTAAAGGTGGAGGTATAAAAGAAGAGATGTTGCGAGGAAATTATTTCCTAAATGTCTCATTTGTCAAAAAGTTAGGTTGAGCATCAAAGATTTACGGGGTTCTTATAGTCTCTTCGATCCCTCGAGTCGATGGGAGAGAATCATGATGGATTTTTTTATTTCCACTTTGCGGAGTGGTTATGACCGTGATATAGGTGATTGTGGATAGATTAGCCCGAAATTGGTCAATTTCCTACTATGGAAATATAGTGACTTAGTTGAGAAGTTGGGCGAGTTGTATATAAAAGGATTGACTGGATGACCAATGCGAAAGAGCCATCACAGGACATTGGAAGTTATGCTCCAAGGCTTGTGTGTTAGGTTTAAGGAAGTTAGGAAAGACATTTACCATTAATGGAGTTTTCCTACAATAATAGTTATCATGCAAGCATTGAAATGGGCGCCTTATGAGGCTATATATGGAAGGAAGTGTGAGGACTCATTATGTTGGGATGAGGAAAGGGAGAGAAAATTTTTTAGGTTCATAAATTGTTCGACTACAACGAGGATAATGTCAAGTTATGGAGTGATAGATTAAAAGATAGCTCAAGATTGATAGAAAAGTTATGTTGAAATGTGAGAGATTTGGAATTTTGGGTGGGGATCGGTGTTTATGAGGATATCACCTGGGAAAGGGTGTTGATATTCGGAAAGAAAGGGAAGTTAAGTCCCTCTCTATATGGGACTTTATGATATGGAAATAATTGGAGAGGTAGCGTCTTAGTTGAGGTTGCCCTGAATTGGCGGAATACATGACATATTTTACATTTCTATGCTTGAGAAAGTATATAAGCGATTCTTCACATGTGTTAAGAGATCAGCCGGTTGAATTGAAAGAAGATTTGACCGTATGAAGAAAAGACCGGTTAAAATTGTTGATCGAGAAAGTTAGGTTCTTTGAAACAAAGTGATTCCTTTAGTAAAGGTGTTTTGGATGAATACTTGGTGAAACGACATGAGAATTTAAATTTAGAGATTGAAATTTTTATAAGGAAGGGGTGATTGCCAAAACCCAACCTTATTGAATGTTATAATAATAGTTATTGAAGCCGGTTGAGGTCTAATGATAGAAGCGAGGTGGATTAAATTTAGAAACGCTCTGGACATCATTTGGGCATGAAGTGAAAATTTTAGACAGGTGTAGCAGGTGCCCTAATGAATAGTGATTTTCTTATTTTATCAGGATGGAGGGGTTGCAAGGATTTTTAAGAAAATTTCGAGTTCCTATGACTTTGGTGATATTTAGAATAATGGGAGATTTAAGTGAATAGTGATTTCGGTGAAATTGGAACTGCGCTGAAATTTTTCGGAAGTGTAAATCTAATGTCGAGAATATATCATAAAGTATGGCCCCGAAATAAAGGTAAACGAGTCGTTTGGATAGTTTCCGGAGTAATCCGAGCGTAATTGGATAATATCACGCTATTGTCAGGATTTAAGAATTTTAATGAATTTTAAATCGTTTCGGTGATTTCAAAGCACGGAATCCTTTGTGAAGGATTTAATTAGAATATTTCATGGTCAATTTGAAGTTTAGACGACCATAGAATATTTTTGGCCCAGTTTAATCGATATAAAGCGGTATAAGACAAAAAGGAATAAAAATCTGATAAAATGGAGATATTTTCTTATGAGAGCCAATCAAAACATTTCTTAGGGCTAAGTTAGGGTTTGTGACTCATTAGAATGGACCAATGAGGTTCATGGGCTCAAATGCAATAAAATAAGTTGATTGGCAATATAAAAATGGAGGACCAAATTGTAATTTAAGGGAAAGTTAGATTATTTAAATGGGAGACAACCAAAATAATTCATTTGGTCTCTCAAAAAGTTAAGGCTTTTCCATGTGGAGGAGAAAAGGGAGAAGAAAGAGAGGGAAGAGGAAGAAGAGGAAGGAGAAAGAAGGAGAAGAAGAACAAAGAGTATGTTTTTTTGTATGGAATCAAGTGTCTTTTGGATGTCTAGGGTTATTGGTGTGATTGCTAGGGTTTTTCTGGAGATTGGTTTGTTCCAAACCTAGGGTTTTAGTTGAGAGATCCACACAAACCCTTGAATTGTTAGTTTGTGGATAAAACCCCAATTGGGAGTATTTAAGGTTGAATCTCATGATGAATTTGATAGAAATTAGAGAAAGAAATGGATTAGGTTAGGGTTTTGACAAAATCAAGTGAGTAAGGGTTAGGGTTTGATAGTGAATTGTGTGTGTTATGTTGAAATGGGTATAATGCATCAGATTTAAGTGTTTAGAGTGAAAGAAAAAATGGAAGACAAACACATTTTGGTCAATTTTTGGGCAGCAGTCTCGGTACAGGAAATGTCCTGTTTTCTGTTTGACCAGTTTTTGGTATTTTGGCCATAACTTACTCAATTTTGATCGATTTGAGTGATTTAAGTGGCTACGTAAATAAATTGAAGGAGAACAAAACTTAAGAGAATGTATCGCCCAATTCTGATCCTAGTGGCCCTAAATATTCCTCAAAGTAGGACCATGCAAGCCACATTCTGGTTCAGTTTTGAACATAGATTAGCCGGTTATTTGGACGTAAAGTGAGTTTCGATTGCTCGGGTGGGTGATTCAATTGGAATGACCATAGCACCTTAGCTTTAAATGAGTATAAGGACATAGTGTCAAAATATGAAGTCAAGACCTCGAAAATGAGTAGCCACAAACTGTCACTAGAAAAATCGGTAAAATGACTAGTTGGCATGAAAATGCCACTTAACTTTAGATTTGGATGATCGATTGGATTAATTCCAATTCCTAAGTAAAATATAGATTCCTAGAGGAATAAGAATATAGGAATAGTGTTTATGGTGGATTAAATGGAAATTGTAGTTGTATGTAATTGTGATTTTTCTTGGAAAAGGTGAAAAGGACTATGAATGGAGCAGGAACTCCGCGGGAAGCAAAAGCGGGATTGAGCGGTGGCGTGAGTGAAAATGATATTTTGAATTTAGTTTTAAAAGTGATGGTTTTTAATGTTAAACTGAAAGTTTAATGTAAATTTTATGTAAGTATTGAGCATATGGAAATGTTTTATATTGCATTTGTTTCTCTTGCATCAATGCATATATTTATATGTGTATTAAATATGTATGCATATGTTAAGGTATTATAGTTTAAAATGTTTAAAGCCATATGTGTTTTAATGATAAAGTAAAAGGATTTAAATGTATTTATAAATGTATTTTGAAGAAATGTTTTCTTGATGGTTACCACAAACCCCTATGGCGTATGGTGATATCGTAGAAATTACTTTAAGGCGTGTAAGGATTAAGAGGGTAAAGTTATAGGTTACTAAGCGGGAAATAGGTGATATAGAGTAATATCCTTACACGTGATAAAGTACTATGGCTGGAGCCTTATGCTGGCGTGGGTTTGCAGCGGCGTAGTGGTTATGGCGGAATGTGGCCATCCCTCTTAGTCGATGCCGGAAATTTGTTAGGTGTGTTTATTCCACAGGTTCCCGTCGAAAAAGAATGAAAGAAAATAAGAAAAGAAAGTTTAGGCATAAATGCTTAAAGCATAAATGGATTTTAAATGCGCAAGTATTTATGGAAAGAAAGTTTAAGGCATAAATTCTTAAAGCATAAATGGTTAAATGCATGAGTATTTTATGGAAAGAAAGTTTAAGGCATAAATTCTTAAGCATAAATGGATTTTAAATGCGTAAGTATTTATTGAAAGAAAGTTTAAGGTATAAATGTTTAAAGCATAAGCGATTTTAATGGTATAAGTATTTATGAAGAAGTTTAAGGCATAAATGTTTAATGTATAAATGGATTTTAATTGTATAAGTATGTATTATTTTGATATATCTTGAAAATGTTATATAAATGAAAATGTACACTCAGACTCGTTTAAGCTCACTCTTTTCCATATGTTTCATGAATATTTTAGGGACTGAGGCAGGTGCATCGTGCAGGAATACCTCTGTGCGTGGGGTGAGCTATCGAGGAGAGCCAATAGCATGTATTTGCAGTGAAAATGGTACATATTGTATATGTGAATATTTTGTCATGTTTTGATAAAATTAACCATGGAATTGAAGAAGGTTTAAATGTTTTGATGATTTGGAAAGAAATAAATGTATATATATGTATATTGTGTTTGATTGGGTTGTGGGCTGAGGAGTCCTAATATGGAGATTGATGATTGAGAAGTTTAGAAGTGTTTTTAAATGTTTTCATCAGGTTTTGTAAATTTAAGGAAAGTCAAGCGGAGGAAACTCTGGCCAGATTTTCTGAAAAAATCTAAGTGTTGGAAAAGAAAAGAAAAGAAATTTTTTTAGCACTTCGCTTCCGCGTATTTTTAAAGATATGTGAAGAATTGTAGGGTTCGCTCCACGGATTTTAATTTATGGTTTTAAGGAAAAGTTTCTATATCTGTTGGAGTGCCGGGAGGTCCCCTCAGGTTCATGAGGTTAATCCGGGTCGGGATCCTTCATTATATATGTTCTACCATTATTATTCACCTTCAGAGTCTGTTTTTTCTTTTTCTTCTTCATTACGGGGATTATTTCGGAAGTCTGCGGTTATGATTTATGTTCATGCGAAGGGATGATGGTTGATGATGAATATGTCGATGGGATCATGATAGCGAGAGGAGATCCTTGGATGGTTCGACTTTGAGGATGCGAGATTGCCATGGGCGCTTATCGACCAACATACACATGGTCGGGGAAGAAGACTAAATCAGCGACGGAGTTGATTTCATATCATTTTTTTTTTTTTGGTTTCATATTGTTTCAAAAACATTTGCATTCATATCTCAATATTCATCTTCTGTAATTTGGATACAGGTATATGGCTATAGGATGTCACTCTGGGCCGAGCACCTGGGCGTTCTCGAGGATTGTTTTGCAGACGGAGACTCTAGAATGTATGAGAAAAGTGAACAGCATTGCAAACTAATGCGGATATGCAATTGAAACGCAAAGAGATGATAGGGCATTGATCGTGCCAGTCAGGTGAACGAAGATGGAAAAATAACCACATTGCACGGAGTCAGATGCTTTCAGACGTGAGTGGTAAGTTCTTGGATCATCAACTAATCTTCCTGATGCTCTAACCACATAACTATATTTAAATATACAAAATTTTAAGACAGATTGACCGCATAGCGCATTTCCATTGTCGTTTTATTTTATTTTATTTTTTTTTAAATTAAAAATAATTTTTTTCGTGTCTTAAAATTAGGGTTTTAGCTCACTTTCTTCCTATACGGATTAAGTCCTTTCCCGATCCTTTATTGCTGTAAACTCTCTAACCCTCTCGAAGCTTTCTACGTCTTTCTTTCTTTGTTCCGAGTTTTGTTTTTCTTTCCTCTCTTTGGTTTAAACACACTCGTGTGAAATGGAGTTGAAAATCTCGTGTAATTGCATCCCATACTACGATCTTTTATAGTTTGTCTGGGTTTCTTTTCTCTCTCTTTCTCTTCCTTCTCCCTTGTATGTAAGGTTGTTGTGTTTGATTAGTGAGAAAAGTGAGGAGAAGAGAGGGGAAATGAAAGAAATTGAATCTTGCGTTTTTATGTTGTTTTTCTAAAGGGATGAGAGCTGGGAGCTTGAAGATTTAAATTTTTGGTTACAGACATAGTAAAACAAACTATACGGTTGGATTTTGAATTTTGAGCTTCTTCGGGAGCTAGGTCATTTAAATGAAAGATTTTCTCAATGTAAATTTCAACTTTATCTGTGAGTCATTGGTGAAAGTCAAAATTTATTTTCAGGTTTAGATAATCACGAAAATAGCTGGGTTGCCATGTGAAATGCTGTTGGAATGTATTGTTTTTGGGTATTTACGATAAACGAATTATTTTTAAATCTTTTTTTAGGTGTTAATTGAAATTCGAGACATTGTTCGATTTTGAAGAATGGCTTCAACGGAGGCCACCCTGATCTTTGAAAGATCAGATACCTCGTTAACAAGAGAAGGAGGCCAATGATTATTACCCCTCTAGGAAATTTCATGGAAATGAAATTGGGTAGTTCTGTGTCCATATACTATAAAGGAAAAACCATATTGGTATACCATAATGCATTTGCTTTTTATTTTGGTTGCTAGTTTTTACTTCCATTTTCGACATTTGGTTTTTAATTTGTTTGTTTATTTTGTTAATTCTATGGTGATAGTTTAGTTGTGGAATTCATCCGGCCATACTCGGGCATGGGTACGCTGCCATACTTTGATGAGATTGATCCTTGACCATTGATGTTCTTTTGGTGACAGTATGTTCTTTTTCCTTGTTGAATATTGTAATGTTATTTGTTTTTATAACTTACTAATCTGCTGAATTGAGAAATGAAGTGTAGAGAATATCATTATTGTTTTTTATATTGTAATCATGGGTATGGTCATTTTAACGATTTTTTTACGCAGAACAATGGAATGAATCCTTCCTCGATGGTCTTATTGAGAAAATGATCAAACAACTATTGCTAAAGCATATAAAGATTCATACGTATCTTCTCTTGTCGTTATCTTGTACTATTAGGAGCCTTTGCGGATATATCCTTATAGGAATGAGACTACATATAACACCCATTTTATACCATCTTACGAATAGCTCTTCAATACCTCGATGGTTTCTTCGTTAAATTTTCTAATATTTCTTTTTCTCTCGAGAATAAACTCTTAAAATTGCTCTTCATATGAAATAGCTTCCTATAGTTGAAATCTATCACTGATTTCCAGTCTGGCTTTGAGATCTTTTGTGCTTTGAGTAGATTTTCTTGAGCCAATTTTTCTCCATTTGAATCCATTTGCATAGGTGATGAATACTCTTAAACGATCAAAAAAGCACATGGCACAGTTAGTTATCTACCATCATAAGCATTATGTGAAAGTATTCTCACGTAATTTGGATTGGAGTGATCACTATAGAAAGACCATTCCGCGATTGAAGGGTTCTAGGGATGCGGGTTAATGGACTACCCTCTTTCCATCGTATAAAGTGTCCATACACACTTGAACATGTCTTTGTGCTGGCTTAGGAGGCTACAATAATCAGTCTGTTGAAATTCATTTGGAGAAGCCCCTTTGCATCTCGTATAAGTGTCCATACTCACACTTGAACATGTACTTCGTATTTGAGGCAGCGACATTAATAATCAAATCTATCAGCTAAAATTCCTTTGGAAAAGCCCTAATCGTTCGCCTTCTTTGATTATGTTGAAGTTCTCATTGCTTTCCTCAGCATTGTTTTCTTCTCCGTGAATGGGTTTATGTTAAACACATACTTATCTCTGAGCAGTGCTCTTAGCTGTGGTATGTAGCAACATATGCTCTTAATGATCATTTCATTCAGTATCTTGCATGTCTGTCTTGTCAATGAACTTTTTTCAATCTTGAAACTTTTGAGAACTTTCTTCTTCAGTTTTCCTTTTTGGTTATCTACTCTACTTTCTCATGTAAAATTGCCCCTGTTCTTTTAGATGTTCTCTCACTTTCTTGCATTGTAATGTTGCATTTCTGTCACTGACTTTCACTTGGATCATCTTTGCATCCGCCATATTTCTGGAGAAGGTTAGCCGTTTTATTTAATTAGAATTTATGCTATTACTTTGCCTATAAATTTAAGCTAAAATATTTAGATTTGTTCATTAGACCACATTGAAGGGACGGTTCTGACACATACACCAAAAGGCTATCATCTAAAAAGTTGCTTTAATACGATTATGTGAAAGTAGGCAAGTTTAGGTTGAAGATATGCTATATGATGAGCAAGACATTCTTTGCTCCATGGATAAAATTGAGGTGAGTTGATTTTGTTTGTAGATGTATGTTTCATTCTCCGCTTTGGAGACTAATGTAGATTCCTCATTTCTCTCATTATGCGAGCCCAATTTTGGAAGCTAATCTAAATGCATCAGTTTCCCTTATTGGTTGTAAGGGACTTAGATTTGGGTCTTCTAATCTTTTTATTTTCTGGTTCTAAATTTTTGGTCAATGTTATCTTTAAAGTTTCAATGAGTACTTTATTTCATGGAAATTTGGATTTGGAAGAGCAAACAGTATCACTATAAGCTGTTTTGATTTCTAATCCTTCTCTTGTACTTCCTTTTTTGAAGGCCTGAAATGGTCCATGTATCACAGATTAGCATAGATCCGTTTATTTAAATTTGCAGTTTGCTCTAATGTTCTATCTCGGGTCTCTTATTCGAAATTAATCTTTGAAACATCTACTACCTCATTCTTAGCTTAAATCTTACCATAGACATTCTTACGAATCATAGATTCTACCCAGGAGTGAAGTGCGTTTTAGATCTTCATACATGGAATTTGTTCTTTACCTATGAGATTAATTGGGTTTGTCTTCAACATAGGGACGTTTTGGCAAATAATACTAATATAGCAAGAATTAGTCTATTAAGATTTAATTGACTATATTTCTAATATTAATTTTTTTGGTGCTCCACTACAGCATTATGTTATTGTTCTGACTATAGTTTCAAACATATTACATAGCACCCGATCTAATAAAATATAAAACTTACTTTCTGAAAAAAAGCAAAAGGAGGCAGTATGGTGTGTGTATTTCTCATATGCCAAAATATCGGTTTACTATAATCTAATGCACATTTGCCAATTTGTTTGGACATTTACAACAATTGACTTTAGATGTGTTACTTAATTTTATTATCTCATTTAATGTTCACTGTAACTATAATTAAATCCATCTTAGCAGTTATTGATTCCATCGGACATTAGAAGTAAATGGTATACGATTTTGGTGTTAAGCAGGTTGGGCCGTCCTTGGGTACACGTGTTTATGGCGATATTCTTGGTGTTTAGTGCTACGGAGACTATTCTCACGAAGAAGATTGTCATCTTTGTCTTCTTGAGATCTAGTTCTCCGCGTATTTCAAGCTACGAGAAAATGGCAAGGCTCGTGGAAGTGTTGAAAAGACCCCTGAAGTCGGTGAAGCGTCGACGGTTTTCACGGTAAGCGTTCACTTATCAGATAATGGCACTTGATGATCTCCATGTCTTCGCGGCTATCATAAATATCTCCCGAAGTTACTGGCCTTTACGGTGGTGCCTTTGGTGTATTGAGCATAGAATTTGACGGATATTTGAGGAGTGTGGGTCATTGCGGAATGAAGAATATGAAGTCCGGCTTTTTCGTGTCCATGAGCGGTTGACGGTGAAGTATGAGTCGGAGAAGCATATTTCATTGCCTTTGGAGATCAGATCTATTAAACATGGTTTCGACTCTGTTATCATCGGCGTCCTCCTCGTCCTCATCCTCATTACCGATTCACTGGCGACCATTGGTTGTTAAATGGCGTTATGGACAAGCGCCCCTCACCTCTGCCGGATAAGTGGGTGAGCTAGGCAGCCATTAGTTTAATTAAGTGGCATTAACGTGCCATGTGTTAATCCCAAATCAAGGCCAACTATACAGCAGTTGTGAGCACTCTCAATGCGAGGCTACAGCTATCGAAACCGTTTTCCATGATTACATTGGGTGGGCGCAGTGTGGAGGCAAAACTAGTGATGTTCTCTCACTTCTCCATGTATTTTGTTTTTTTATCATCCAAGAATGATTGATTTTATTTGGGAGGCAATCTTTTTTCTTTGTCTCTCGAGTTTATAATTGACCAATAGAATTTGGTTATATGATCACAGACCTATGACTATGTCTACATACGAGGCTTTGATCATCTTCGATCACGCTCTAAAAATGGCTGCTTTGAGATGTTAAATCTGTGCCAAATAAGTGCCATTCACCTTATGCGTCTAAGGAAAACCATGCTGGTATACCATAATGCATTGTGCTTTTATTTTGGTTGCTAGTTTTTTTCCTTCCATTTTTCAACATAGGGTTTTTAATTTGTTTGTTCTGTTTTGGTCATGTTCTATGGTGATGGTTTGGTAGTAGGTCATCCGACATACTCGGGCATGGGTGTTTTGCCATACTTTGATTAGATTGATCCTTCGCAATTGGTATCCTTTTGGTGACACGGTATGTTCTTTTCCTTGTTGAATATTGTAATGTTATTTGTTTTTATAACTTAGTATCCTGGCGGAATTGAGGAATGAAGTTTAGAGAATATCATTATTGTTTTGTCATTGTAAATCCTAAGTATAAGTCATTTTTTCTGCAATTTATTTTTTATTTTTTGAAACACTTTGGAATGAATTGTTCCTGAATGGTAAGCGGAAAAATGACCAAAAACAACATTGCTAAAGCATAGAAAGATTTGACTAGGAAACTTGACTCTGAACTCATTTGTATCTTCTCTTATCAATATCTGTGGTGCTATTAGGGCATTGCGGATATATCTTCAAAGGAGACTACATACCACCCAATTTTATGCCATCTTAAGATAGCTCTTGCTTCTCAATGGTTTCTTCATTAAATTTTCGATATTTCTTTTTCTCGAATAAACTCTTGGAAATTCCTCTCTTCACTATGAAATAGCTTCTATGCTTGAAATCTATCGCATTTTCTAGTACATGGCCTTGAGATCTTTTGTGCTTTGAGTGAATTTTCTTGAGCCCAACTTTTCTCCATTTGAATTCGGGTTGCATAGGCGATGAATGCTCTTAAACGATCGAAGAACACATCGCTAGTTGGTTATCTGTCGTAAGCATTGTTATGAGAGTATTATACTGTAGGCTGATTGGAAGGATGCTCTATAGAAAGACCTTCCTCTATTAGAGAGGTTCCTTTTAAACGCTCTAGAGAGGATGCGACGAGGTTAATGTACTTCGTGCCCGAGAGGCTACGATAATCAAATCTATTAGCTAAAATTCCTTTGGAGAAGCCCCAAATATTCACCTTCTTTGATTATGTTGAAGTTCCCATTTCTTTCCTCAGCACTGTTTTCTTCTCAATGAATGGGGTTATGTTAATCACAACTTATCTCTGAGCAACTTTTCTGGCCTTCTAGAGGATGCAGGTTAATGAACTTTCGTACTTGAGGCAGGAAACTCTGATAATCAAATCTAGTAGCTAAATTCCTTTGGAGAAACTGAATATTCACCTTCTTTGATTATGTTGGAAGTTCCCATTACTTTTTCTCGGCATTGTTTTCTTCTCGAGTGAATGGGGTTATGGTAATCACATACTTATCTACGAGTAATCTTGCTCTCACTACGAGAAAGTGTCTTATAAGAACATTATTTAGTTGGAGCGAAAAAATTTGTAACCAAAATATATCTTTAGTTTCATATTTCTTTGGGCCGCAACTAAAGTGACTCCATATATGATTGAGATAGGGTAGTTGCATGCAAAGTGATCGTAGGGCGTAGGAGGCGTTGAAATCTAAGTAGAGGGGCCAGCCAAGGGTGAGAGTGACAGCAAGAGTAAGGACTCTGCCTAATGGATTGTTCAAATATCTAGAAAAACATGATAATTTTGATTTCGATTTGATGCTATGGCTATATCTCTTCTATTTTCCTTTAGTTTTTGCTACTAATTTATATGAATTTCGATATTCTCTTGATTCCTATGTTTTTTTGGGTTTTTGTTTGAGATTTATGTTCAGAAGTAATAGAAATATTAGATTTTTCTTTATGCAGGTGAGCTGGCCGGCGTGAGGTTGTATAATTGAGAAACATATGTGATCATGGTATCTTGAGGTCATTTTTCTTGAGGATCTAAACTTGCACCCAGTTGATTTAGTGAATTAAAATCTATTATTAGTCCAAAAACACTACAGGAAAATGGTTAATTAAATCATAAACTGGTAGTACTTGAAGTGTTTGAACTAAAATGTTTGAGAGGCCAGAGAACATAGGGGCCCAGACAGAGGAGTGTGAACTTTGTAAATGTTCAGTCCGAGGAATAAACCATTGGATATGTTTATTATTTATGAATATTTGTAATCATTTAGTAGCATTTAGTGGCCATCATTTTCAAGGAATATATAAAGATAAAAGAGCATATAGAAGAAGGTAAAATACCTTGTGGGGTTTGCATGGAGGGATTCCCATAATCTCTCAATTCCTTTAATGGTTCTTCTTCCTATGAAGGTCATGTGATCAAGTCTATAGAAGACAAGCCGACACTTCTGCTATTTGATTTATACCCCCGATAATCGAGCCATTGGGTGGCATTAGAGGACTGTATCAATCTGCCCACGTACTCGAGTAGCTTTGGATTCATAAAGACGAGAATATGGAGAGAGAAAAAAATGGTATTCTTACTTGAAATACTAATCTAGATTGCGAGGCTAGAGAAGATTGAAGTGATCATGGAATACATGGATGGAGGCTTTTGAAGGGCCTTGGAGGTTTGTTCTCCATGGAAATTTGGTAGAAAGTTGTTTGTATGTAAGGATTTGGGGATAGGATTCCTTCACTTAGGTGTCCCGGACATCTTACTTTGAGTTATATTAGAAGGATGGGTCTTCAAGGCTAGAAACTTGGAGGCAAGACATACAATTGATATAAGCATTAAAGTAAACTTTCTCGAGATTTATTGGAAGTAGTGTGGACCTGATATTCATGGTAGTAATTATAAATATTGCCAACTAATATTTTCCCTTGTATGAGCAGTTTACGCATGAATTGATTACAACTGTGTGTGCTGAATTTCTTCTTTTAGTATGCCTAACTACATTTGGTTTAAAAGAATATTTGCTAGGAGTCTTTATGCCAGTTTAGAGAAACCTAAACATCTAAATTTAAATTCCATTCCCTTTTAAAATTGCATTTTCTCTCTTCCATTGAATCGTTTCCACTAATTTCCCTAGAGAGAAAGTATAGTTGTTCTAGCTATACACCCAATGCAATTGGCTAGCCTAGACTCAACCTAAACAAACCCACCATGAGCGAGCATGCCATAAAGCATGCTAAGCACCATACATAGTTCACCATAGTTAACTGGCTTAAAAAACTATGGTGGTAGAAACTATAATTCTTGGCAAAAGAAATTGACAGTACTTATTTGTATAGTTAGGCAATAATCATTTTTTGGAATAAGCTTTGTTTGGACTGAGTGTTGTTATCAATGCTTAAACAAGATTTTTGGTTGGGAAATTGTTGGTCTTATATTAGTCTATGGCAGTTCTTTATTGAAAGTGCTAAATACAACGAGTGGAACTAAAGCGTTTCATTATAGTGCAGTTGATCCAAGAAGGAACATTATCCAATAAAAAGACTTGCAGAGCCCTTGAACAAATTTACATTTAATTAATTGTGCTTGTACAACTACATATATAACTATCACTTTACAATTGTGTGATAAATTAAAATGACTATAAACAGAGTTATTAAGAGACATATGCAAAAGTAGGGTAAGTTTGGCCAAGTAAGAAGTTGTCCAAGTCGAGAAATCTTGCAATCCTTTTTATAAGCATAAACTTTGCTTCTCTAAGGTCCCACAGAAATGGTTATGGTTTGATAAGGTATGCAATAGGATGTCCCACATGAAGGAGTTCAAATGGTGGTGAAGCATGTGAGACGGACATATATATACAAATGATTACAAAATGATTTAGAACAATGTTGTAAGAAAGAAGATTCAATGGGAGGCTCATGTTTTTTCTTATTCAAGTATAGTGTATAAAGACAAATACCTCACAGTTATTGCTTATTTTATTGTTTGAAAATGAAAGAACAAATTTAAGGGTCACAAGGTGGATAAACTGGCTTGCCTTTGACCATTCAATTTATCAGATAAAATAAGGTTTTGGTGCAACATAATTATACCCAAATATAACCTGGAAATGCCCACATTTGTTGGCGTCGGAAGGCGGGAGTCATGAAATTGTTGTCGACATGGATCAATGTGGTCTGATCTTTTCCACTAACATTTGGCAGACTTTGGCTGCAGTGCGGCTGAATTTCTTCAGTTGATTAATGCAGATATACCATTTAGTCGACAAAGAATTGGCTCTATTCTAATCAACTGTTATATATCTTGGCTTGTTCTTGCCCGAATCCTGACAACGGTTGGACTTATGCATCAAATGTTCTGAAACTCTTTTGACATTTTTATTGTAGTGCCACCTTACCACAAGATTTTCTTAGTGAAACTATCTTTCTATGCGGGTTTGGAATAAAGCTTCATATGCGCACAAAGGCAAAGTCGAGGAAGATTGTGATGTATGTATTTGAGTCTAACTACATGGTATTAATGAATCAACTATTAGCTATATATTTAAAATTATCTGGGCATATGTTTAGATATTGGAGAGAACACTAGGAGAGAATAAAAATGCTGAAAATAGGTTGACATAGGAGTCTAGTTTTGAGTATATTTCAACATATTTCTTGTCCTTTTCTTCTTTAAGATCTAAGAACCCAATCATATAATAGTGAAGAAAATGGGTGAATCTTAAATTAAGGCAACTAGAAAATCATAATCGTGAATCCCAACCCTAGAACATGTATCTTCATTTTCAATTTTCCTTCTTCTTCCTTCTTGATATTTTTCAACCATACAATGACATTTCCGGATGCATTACGATATCGTGCACTCTTGCATTATTTCCTCTATTCTGCAAGATCGTAAGGCTGCGACTTGGGATCAAGAGAGTGGTTTGGATTGGGGTTCACCTGCGAAAACTAAAGGGAACATGCGCTATTTTTTAGCTAATATTGTATGTTGATTCATGTTGAAACTGAAAGGAAGATTGAAGAAAAATATTTGTAGTTCAATTTACTTTAAGTATTCTGAATTAGACTTTACGGCCATTTGGTTCTGGGTGGTTTCTGATGTAATTTTTGTGATTGAAATATGAGATTTGGCTTGTTTTTTAATCCATGGAACTTCACCTGAATCTTTTTTGTTAATTTGGTTTTGGTTTGGTTACCTATTGTTGATGGATAGCAATATATCTTTTACTGAAATTTTTGGGTGGGAGTAGATTATATCTCCTTATGGTCTAAGATTTCTGATACATCTAAAAAGATTCCACCTTTCATATATGGTGACAAATAAATGACCAAAAAGAAACCCATATATCTGGCCATTTGGTTCTTGGGCTAGTTTTTGCAATGTAATTTTTTGTGATTGAAATATAAGATTTGGCTTGTTTTTTTAATCCATGGAACTTCACTTGAATCTTTTTTGTTAATTTGGTTTTGGTTTGGTTACCTATTGTTGATGGATAGCAATATGTCTTTTACTGAAATTTTTGGGTGGGAGTAGATTATATCTCCTTATGGTCTAAGATTTCGATACATCTAAAGATTCCACCTTTCATATATGGTAACGAATAAGCGACCAAAGAAAAAACCCATATATATCTACCCATATAGTAGTAACTGACTCGGCTTCCCCATACATATATCACCTTGTAGTAGCGACCAATAAAAAAAAACCCATCTATAATTACCTTATTTTAGTGGCGAAAAATCCGCCCCATCTATATATCACCTTATGGAAGCGACGATAAACATGCTCATCTATAACTACCCTTATAGTGGCGGCGACAAATCACCCCCATCTATATATCACCTTGTAGTAGCGATATTAAAAAAACTATCTATAATTACCCTTATTTTAGTAGCAAAAAAAAATCACCATACATATATCACCTTATAGTGTGACGATAAACATCCTACGTCTATAACTACCCTTATAGTAGCGGTAGCTCGTCACCCCATCTATATATCACCCTTATAGTTGCGTATGAAGTGAAAGCTGACCATCAGTCGCCCTTATAGTTATTGACCAAGAAACCAGCTTCATCCATAACCATCTCTTATAGTTGCGACGAAATGGCCCCCTCATAGTCATATCTTTTGGTTAACGACGGAAAATGACTGACCATAGGCCACCTTTAGTAGTATGGCCAAAACTAAATTGTAACTATAACCTATAGTTACTATACCCCTATAGCCACACCTTGTTGCGGCCCATTTTCTTGCATCTATATCCTTATGGTTCATAACCGATCTTACTTTGGTTGGGGTCGGTGACCACAGGCTTAAAACTCACTTCCTTATAGTGTCTTAGTTATGTAGCGACATATGCTCTTGCGATCATTTCATTGATTATCTTGCATATGTCTTCTTAATGAACTTTTGTCAATCATGAAACTTTTTAGAACTTTCATCTTCAGTTTCCCTTTTTGGTTATCTAGTTTACTTTCTCATGTAAAATTGCCCATGTTTCTTTAGATGTGCTCTCAGCTGCGCATTGTAATGTGTTTGCATTTCTTATGCGGCTTTCACTTGGATCATCCTGCATCCCTTCCTTATTTCATGGAGAAGGTTGGCCATTTATTTAATTAAAAATTTATGTAATTACTTTGCCTAGAAAATGAGCTAAAATATTTGAATTTGTTCATTAGACCACCTTCAAAGGGCCAGTTTTTATGACACATGCAACAGGCTATCTCTGAGTTTGCTTTTATGTTAAAATGAGCAAAGTTTCTATTGAAGATATATTGTATGATGAACAAGACATTCTTCGACTCCATGGATAAAATTGAAATTGAGTTGATTTTGTTTATAGATGTATGTTTCATTCTCCTTTTTAGAGACTAGTAATGGTTTCTCATTTCCTTTCATTGTCAGAAGCTGATTTGAAGCTAATCTAAATGCATCAGTTTGCTTATTAGTTTAACTAGGGCTTAGATTTGGGTCTTTTAATCTTTTATTTTAAGTTTTAAATTTTTGGTTAATGTTATCTTTAAAGTTTCATTGAGTACCTTATTCCATGGAAAATTGGATTTGGAACAGAGAACGAAATCACAACATCGAGCTGTTTTGATTTCTCATCCTTCTCTTGTACTTCCTTTTTTGAAGGCTGAAATGTTCCATATCACCAGTTAGTTTAGATCTGTTTATTTGAGTTCGCGGTTGCTCACAATGTTCTATCTTGGGGTCTCTTATTCCAGTGTCTTTGCGGAAACATCTACTACCTCATTCTTAAGCTTAAATCTTTCTACCATAGACATTCTTACCTGGATCATAGATTCTACCTGAGTATAAGTACTATTGTTTTAGATCTTCATCTGTGGACTTTGTTACGCACCTTAATACTCAGATTAATTGGGTTTGTCTTCAACATTAGGAGATATTGGCAAATAATACTAATATACTTGAGAATTAGTCTATTAAGATTTAATTATTTACTTCTAATATTGATTTTTTTTTTGTGTGCGCTCCACCACGGCATTATATTATTGTCACGAATTTAGTTTCAAACTTGTAACTTTATAAACAATCTAATAAAATATAAGACTTGTTACGAAAAAAGGAAGCAATATGGTGTGTGTATTTCTCATATGCGAAATATTAGTTTGCATATAATCTTTGATCTGTTGCGAGGCTATTTGGGCCCATTTACAACAATTGACTTTAGATGTGTTGCTTAATTTTATTATCTCATTTAATGTTCACAATGACTTCTAGTAAATTCATCTTACTTGGGTTATTGATTTCCATCAGACATTAGAAGTAAATGGTATACGATTTGGTGTTACCTGGTTGGAAGCCCCACGTCCTTGGAAATTTGCCATGTTTATGGCGATATTCTTTGGTGTTCGGTACTTTACCTTTGAAAATTTATTCTCGCGAAGAAGATTGTCATCTTTGTCTTTCTTGAGATCATGATTCTCCCACGATATTTATAGTGAATCCACTTGTGGTGTGCAACTCCATCGGCCCTCGGAATGTGGCTTGGGGAGAAGCGCTTCACGTGTCCTCCACTCAACCATTTCTCGAGGACGTGGTTCTAATCCACATTTGATTTAGGGGCGTGCCCGAGAACTTCTCACTTATCCTTGATGAGTATTGAATTCTAACCATCCTGAGCTCCATTACATCCCCATATATTATGCTTCCCCCCTTGCAAAAAGGTGCATGGGCATTTACCGGACATACATTAACTCCACGTGAATGAGAATTTTAACGATGTGGAGTCCATCGTGGTGATGGCAAGTCGAGAGTGGTCTTCAAGAGTGGATTGTCAAGACAACTATTTGAAATGTGGTGCTACGATGAAAAATGCATTAATGACATACTGGGTATGTCGTGGAAGGAGCGTTGTAACCATCATCGATGAACCAGGAAATTTACTCTAATGAATGGTGCTTCTTTAACCACACCTCAACATACGGGTCCTTTACATATCTTTCTGGCTCATGCAGTTTTGCCTGAACAGTACGTTCACGAAGGAGCTGCCGCCTAACATCATTCCTGTCCATGGAGGCCAATGAGATGGGAGGCTCAAGCGACTTATCACCCGGTTGCTTCTGCATGACACAAATTATTTCCCAAGCATCGGTTGGATTTGGGGTCTTATTTGACGCTTCCGGAGAAAATGGCGAAAACCATTGGGAGAAATTTGCATTTGAAAAAGACCCGAAGTTGAGTGAAACATTCAGCGGTTCTTGCCAAAGCGCTCACTTATCGGATAATGGAACACGAGACGGATCCCCATTAGCGACATGGTTTACGACCATTGTGGCTTTGGTTTTTAAACATCGGCCCGAAGGTAGTAGTTGAATCGGAGAAAGAGGCCATAAAGCGAAGAAAACAATAAGAGCGAAAAGGTTATCCATTGCACTTCTTGTTTCTGTTTGGAGATGTGAGTTTGGAGAGAATGGGAAGCTGGTGATAAGTGTGGATGGAAATGTAGGCGCATCTTGATGCCAATTAGAATGTTGAGGCGAGTGGCATTCCGAGCGGATCCCAAATGATGTGACCAATCCCTCTATCAGTGTCTTAGCTCCTTCCCTGGTTTCTCGTATTTCGACTAATACGATTAATTCTGAATTTTGAGGTTGAAGTTCTACATCAATCAATATTTCTTAGTCAGTGTAATTAGCTTGCTTAGTTTAGGAAAATATTCAACATTGAGCTTCACAAATGCATAACCTGAATGTTTTATTAGTGAAGCATGTGAACAAATAATTGTTAGTTTATTTTCTATGAAAGTATTAATTCTAAACTGATATATTATTCAAAAAGGTTGATTAATTTAAGAAAAGGACAACTATATTAATTGTCATCTATTATTTGTGATGGTGATGGTTGTTGCGTTCTGTGGAGATAGTATGTAATGGCGGTTGTTAGTATTGATGGGTTTCATAACTTTCATTTACTCCGACGATCCATTTTTATGCCTGGGGGTTTAGGCGAGATGATTTAAATTATGTGGGAGATATTGTTATCTTTTGGTGGATCAATTCGTGGATGAGTTGATTCGTCATAAATTAATATCTTAATTTAAATATTTATATATAATAACAGAATTAGGGAAAGGGGCCCTTGAGGTCGCTCTCGGGTAGTAATGGGAAGGAGGTGAACGAGTGTCGGGTACTTGTAAGAAGAATAAGAGTGGTCGAGATATCGACTCGGGTCCTTATGAGAATAGAATAGTACAACGTTGTAATCGCTTATGGAAAAAAAAAATAGAAAGGGAGAAAAAAGAAAATAGAAGGGAGGAAAAAGAGGTAAGAAAAGGAAAATAATCATAAATTAGGATTAGAGTTGGGATTAAAATTTAATAAAATATTCGATGAGGCTTTGTTTGGAAAGTGTTTTGATTTGAGAACACAGGAAATATTTAAACATATTTTCTACGTTTTTTAAAATACGGTTTTAAAATTTTTGGTAATAATTTATTTTTAATCCTTTTTATATTATATAATTATTTTAAATAACTTTAAAAAAATAAAAACGCAAAAAATAACTAAAATATGTGTATCATATTTTCTAGTTCTCTTGTTTGTAAATTGTGATAAAAAAAAAAATTTTGTCCTTAAAAATATAAAATAATGTATTTTAGATAATTTTTTGATTTATTTTAATTGTCTTCTCTTGTTTCCTTAATGTTTTAAAGAGGTATTATATAGATATGAGAAATAATAAAAACTAAAATATTACATATGCACAAAATTTTATTTTAAGAAGAAAGAAGATAAGGTGCACAAATGCGGAGCTTTTGATTTTGCATATTAACTTTTGGTTCCAAAATACTCCGATGTTTACTTTTGTAAGCTCAACCATACCTTGCTAGGTCCAAAATGCTATGAAACCAATCCTATCTGTGTCTTAGCTCCTTCCCAGGTTTTCTCACAGATTTTCTACTTCTTCTAATAAATTACGAATTTGGAGGTTAAAGTTACATGTCGACTCATATTTTAAATCGGCTGTAATTAGTTGTTTTCTTTAATGAAGCTTCTCATAATCTTGCTTGTTACTAGGTCTACTAAGATTTTGTGTGTCGTATTCTTTTCAAAGTGTAATTGGAACAAGTCAAAATATAGCAACACATCATTACATTAACCAATTTTGGGTCACGCTCGATGATGTTTCAAAATAGTTTTCTAAATCATTTTGGAACGACTCCCTAAATATTTGAAATAATAAAAAAACTACTAAATTTAAATAAAAATAAAATTTAAAATTAAGTCTACAAAATATTAGTCTACAAAAGTCTAATACGATATAGAGTCTGAATGGCATCATTCTAGTCCTATTGCTCCAAAATCACCTTGATTTTACTTATTTATTTTAAATGAATTGTCGTAGTATCTTCAAACAAATTATTAAAAAAAATTTATTTTCAATTAATTTGGACAATAATAGCCTAATATTAAAATATTGGAAAATAAGATATCTTAGAGATCTGGTAAGTATTTTATGTGTGCAAATATTGACTCATCGGTAGCTCCTTGGTTGGAATTAGTTATTTAGTTCCCACAGGAATACAATAATGTGAATATTTAAGTCAAGATTTTCATTACGAATAATGGTAAAAATTTAATCTTTAGTAAATTTCTTATCAAATTGATAGATATATAATCAATTAAATGTATTTTGATCATATCTATCTCACTTCAATTCGGATCACTTATGTCTGTATTGTCACCTCTTTATATATTTGTAGATATTTAGTACTACAATTTAAGGAATGGAGGCCCATCTATAAATGCCTTCACCTACATCAAATATGATATTGACATGGGTGACTAATATAATTTGAATACTTGGTCAAGATTTCTTGATAACACATGATGAATTTTCTACCCTATTGAAATTGAAGTGTATGTAATTGAAGTCATAAATTAAAGTTTTTAAAGATGTTTTGGAATTGAGTGAAGACTTTAAAATAGATTAATTAGGAGGATTCTTTTTTTTTTTTTTGAAAAGTTAATAATATCTATCAAGTTGAGCAAAGACTTTAAAACCGGTTAAACACAGTATTTATTTGATTGTTTTTCATAATTTGGAAGTTGCGATACCTATAAAAACCATAGATTCTATCAGAAAATGAAAGAGTCATAAACGCATGTAAATTATCGACAAGTTTTTAAATATGATTTAGATTTAGAAAAAGACTTTTTTTGAAAAAAAAAATTGAGCAAAAAAGACTTAAAATGGGTCAAGTAGGACAAATTATTTTGTTTCTATTAAGAAGGTGACAACACTTATCAAATTGAGCAAAGACTAATTTAAAACTGGTCGAACGCAGGTAATTACTTTAAGAAGGTTTTTTTGGCCTATAGGATCCCTTTCCTTTCCTTTTTTTCTCGGTTTTTTTTTTTTTTTTAACTTAGGATGTACGGTTGATATAAGGGAAAGTAGGAATTATATCGGATCAAGAGTGAGGGAAATCGGAATTGGGTGGGCGAAAATAGGTTGTGAGATAGGTGGGGTGACAGGTTAGGTTGAATTGATGAAAGTGGTGACTAGGTTGAGTTCGGGAAAAATTCGTAAAAGATAGGCAAACTGACAGGCTGAAAACGTGATGTGTAAAATGTACGCCTATGTGCGCAAGTGCACACGTCGCCCCAAGTAATATAGTGTACCAATGGTACGGATATCGATCCACGGGGATAGGTGTGTTGAATACAAAGATTGGCTTTTTAAATATTATCTGGATATGCGTATTAGGTAAAGAGTCTTAATTAATTTGAATTTAAAGGCGAATACGATTTGAGCAGTTACTATGTAATGGAGACTAGAGGTTTATGTCTCCCCCTGCCACTTTCGATGGATTATTTCCTAAGGTAGTGTGTGGGTTTATTAATGGCAAGGTGATCTTGCTTCTGAGATACCCATCTCGAGGTGTATTCGCTATCTCGCTAGTAGAGTTGAGCCATCTCTACCCCAACGATACTACGAAATGCTTAAATGTTCACAAACATGGTACCACCTTCGGGATCGGAATATCTCTGTTGCAGAATCCAATGAAAGTACCTTTCCTCATATCCTAGGTATCCTCATCTCTCGAATCCTCGGATCTCTAGTATGGTCGTACTAATGTTAGCCCAGACATCACCGTATGGTGATTCACGGATGTAAAAGCGATTATAATGAATCATAAATCAATGAATAATATATAAATTAATAACCTTTAATCCATTCAAAGCGTGGCAGGAGTTCAACGTACCTAAGTATAGATTTAGAACATATTGATAAGAAAATACGATATGTGATATATAAAACATCGGTTGTATTATCCAAAAGCGAAGAAAATACAAATCCACGGGCTCTTCTTGAAGTTGATGTCCTGGCTGATGCGGTTTTCGTGCCACTGGATTCTTCACGTTCCTTGATCTCCGATCCCCCCCTCGAATTTTTTTCCCATTTGCCTTTTAATGATTGAGAGGAATAACTCGCGCTGACGTCGCGACGTTGCAACGTCGTGGCGTTGGGAAGTCGCGACGTTGGAGCGTCGCGACGTTGCCGCTTGTTGACTTCTTTATATGTTGACTCAACGTCGCGACGTTGGGACGTCGCGACGTTGGGACGTCGCGGCGTTCTGTCATGCCTTTGCCTTCCTGCGCACCAAAATCGCGCCCAAAAGCGCGCTTTTTCGCGCAAACAACCAATCACCAGAATTCGGATGTCGAGTTTACAAAAACTCGTATTTAAATATAAAATAACGCGAAAAAAATGTAAGGCCAAGAAGCGGGTACTCTTTGAAGTGTTTTAGGCCTCATCACAAACAAAAAATATAACTTGTTGCTTTCCCCAATCACGATCCCGAACCACGCCAACATGTGATGAGACCTGTGATCAAATTAATCTTGGAGAACTGCTTTGGTCTTCGACTTGGATGGATGACCTCGACTCGTCGTTTATAGCGCTGCAAGAACCTTGGTATAAGAGGATGTCACAATTAGTGATGGAGATCAGATTGATAAGCCTTTGATGAACGCCACGAAATAGCAGAGATAGGATTCGAAAGTTGACCCCGACAACCAAAGAAAATTTAACTCTCAAATTTATAAATTGTAATGTAAAGAATTCAAGGATATACACTATAAATAGGCCCAAAAAAATATGAAGAACAAACAAAGTCGGTCACAAAGGAAAGCAAATATTCAGCAAAACTAGAAAGGAAGGTAACTTATTCTCTAAACTCATACCTCTAAACATCCACAAGAAAAGAAAGCTAGAATAATTTAGGACGAAACGTCGTAAGCCACAAAATTAGCAATAAATTAGCAACAAATCAATCATAATCAACACGATCGAGGAAACAAATCAGCGACAAATTAGCGACAAATCATGAGCAAGTTATTGCAAAATTGCAATCAAAAAACGCCTAGCTCTTGGCACCGGTCAGATTTACTTTGATAGCGTGGACCATCTTTATTTTCTTTATAGTTGAACACGTGAGCCTCTTCCACTTGTGCATCTCGGATTAAAACGTTAAGGGTTTTTTTGAATCTCTTAACTCTAGCTCTTGTCATCGGATCAAGTGAGATTTTAAGCAGATTTGCACTCCATTCCCTAATCATGCCTCCATCATATGGTACGTACATGCCCAACAAGAATCGTTGACTCATTAAACAATAAGACAAATTTAGTAAATGTTTTCCACCTATTATTTGTGGTGGTGGTTGTGTTTACTTCAATCTATTCAAATTATACATCATGAAACATTGATAATTTATTTTATTTCCTTTTCTCATTTTTCATTTCTAATAACTATTCACATATCAAGTCTAAGGTGAGATGATTTAAATTATATATAGAAGATATTATTATCATTCGATACATACACATGAATGATGTAGTTTTAAAATAAGTTTTTATACATAATGATTTATTTTTTTAATCATTCTCCATATTTACATAGCTATTTAGTTTAAAACAATTGTAAATAAGTAAAGATAATTGAAATTATTAAATTGTTTGCTTTTAGAATAGAAAATGATTTTTCTTTTTCTTTTAAATAAAAATATGATATTTTGAGATGATATCTTTTAGTAGTTTTTACTAATTTTCCTATGCCATTCTAAAAAATAATGATACAAATAAGAATAATGTTTAAAACTAGAATATCACATATTAAAGTTACACGTAAAACATATTTAAAAATATAAAAAACAAATTAAATTTTTTTTAGGTAAATATATAGATATTTCTATTTAGGAACCTAAAATATATCAACAAAATATCATAGAATGGTTACTGAAAAACTATTCTCAGTTATCTTTTCTAGAACCGTTTTGGAAAATGGTTCTGAAATAGTGCCTTAATCTTCCTATTAAGTAGGTGCTAATGAAAATACATTGTTATGTTTTTTTAATTTCTATTCACTTTGAAAAGTGTTATTTAAAATAATTTTGAAAGATAATTTTAAAAAATTAATCTTTAATATATATATATATTTTTTAAAACAAGTGAACCTGATATAATTTTAATATATTTTTCTACATTTTAAAAATATGGTTTAAAATAGTTTTTGATAATACTTTATTTTAAACTGATTCCCTTAATTTGTATAATTATTTTTAAAATAACATTAAAAAAGTGAACAAACTAAAAAATAACTAAAACTTGTTAAGTGAAAACATGGTACTATATTTTGAGTCATATTTTTCTTTCAGATAACATCTTTTATTTATTTTCAGTTGTTTTCTCCTATATCTTAAATTGTTATAAAAAATAATTATACAAATAAGAAAAATAATTACAACTAAAATACAATATATATATATATAATTTTAAAAATATATTTAACAATAAAGAAGACAAGGTAAAAACATTTCACATTCCCAAACAAATATTTGTTATAGAAAACATTATAAAATAATTTTTAAATTAGTTATCGAGTGGACCCTCTCTCTCTATACATATATACTAGAGAGAGGGGAGAAAGAAAATGGTATTTTAAAAAACAAATAGTCGATGATCAGCCATATTTTACAATGTAGGTTGTCTTGAATCATTTTAAAGAGTTAGGAAAGGTTGGCAAAAGTTCCTTGCAAAGAGGTTTGATTAATTTACCCCTATATTATCTCTCTCATTTTCATAGTAAATTTTTCTTTCTTTTGATATTTTGGACAAGCAAGCATAAGATCGTTGACTTCTGTAGAGCGAAAGGCGTAAAAGAAGTCGGGCATAGGTAATTATTTTGGTTGGTTTTGTACTAGAAGGTTGTTGAGTTGATAATATATTTAAATTTATTATTTAGCGACAATTGGGCCAGTTGTATGCATTAGACATATGTAGGATCCTCAGAATGACATGACTTTCTTTTCTTGATTTCTTTGAGATGTATATATATATATTTCTTTTTTTTTCTTTTATATCAATAGAGTCTTATATCTATTTCTTTGAGATAAATTAATATAAATTCGCAATAGTTAATATTTTAATAATAAAACATGTGTTTGCTTCTCTATGCTTGCATTGAATTTGATATTTATTAATTTTGAAAAATAGATTAAGTTATTTATATATATATATATACTATATATATATATATATATATAACAATATGTACAACTAGTGTTTGTGAAATGGACTTCTTGTATCAACATTGAGCCCTCACTTAAATAGAATTGTAGTCCTTAATTTTAAACATGTTCTATTTGAAAGAGCATGGAGCAAAGGGAGTGAAAAAGGAATATTTTTAATTATTTCCTATGTAATTGCAATAGTCTATTTTAATTAAAAAATGAAAGTAATATTTAAATTATTTATATATATATAATTGTAGATTGTTTAATTTTATAAAAAAATAAGACTATTTGTTATAAAAGAAAATAAAAAAGTATAAGTTGATATTACTATTTTCAATTCCATTAATTGTAGTGGAATGAGATAGTTAGATGTACACACACCAACTAATGGGAATGCCAAATGTATCACCTTAAGTTTATAAATAGGTGTTATCTTCTCCTCATATGCACCTGGCAGCTTCATCTCTACCAACTCAATAATGGCCCATGAATATCCTTCATCCTACTCCTTACTCTCTCGACTCATCGTCACTCCTTGCTTTTTCATATTTCTTCTTTTCCTTTGTCTTCAATATCATCCTTCCATGTCATTTTCACGTGCACTTATGCGGCTACCATTGCTATTTCAAAAGTTGAACAAGATCAAGAAGCACTCGCTCTTCTAACATGGAAGGTCAGCCTTGATAATCAAACCCAAGTTTTACTCTCATCTTGGTTTGGACGCAATTCTTGCCATCATTTGTTTGGAGTGGCTTGTCATAGGTTAGGAAGTGTCTCCAATTTAAACCTTCAGAATTGTGGTTTGAGAGGTACACTCCAATCTCAATTTTTCATCTCTCTGACCTCCTTACTCTTAATTTGTCCTATAATTCCCTCCATGGAACCATTCCAACCCAATAGTAGTAATATTTCAAACTAATCACAATTCTTGATCTTGGTTCCTGTCATTTCACTAGTGTAATGAACAACTTGGGTTTTTTAATATCATAGCTTTTTATCTTTGGCTAATATAATTTTAGGGTCAATTCACTCCTTTATAGGAATTTGAAAAACAACTATTTTGCATCTTTATGAGAATGAGCTTTACGGTTCCATTCCTCGAAATTAGGTGTTAAGATCTCTTAATCATCTTAAGTTAGAAATTAACAATCTACATTTGGTCAAATCCCTCATTCCATAGAGTAACTGGCTTGATTTAACCATATTGTACCTTCATACGAGCAGACTATAGTCGATTCCTCAAGAAATTCAATTATTAAAATCTCTTAATGATCTTGATTGGAAATTAACAATCTCGACGGTCAAATCTTTCCTTCCATTGGTAACTTGAAGAGAATTTAACCACATTGAGTCCTTCATACGAAACGAACTATACGGGTTTCATTATAAAGAAATTGGTTGATGAATCTCTTAATTATCTTTCTTTGTCAACTAAAAATCTCATTGGACCAATCCCTCATTCCATAGGTAACTTGAGGAATTTAACTACATTGTATCTTCATACGAACAAACTATCTGGTTCCATTCCTCAAGAAATTGGATTGTTAAGATCTCTTAATGATCTTCAATTGTCAACTAACAATCTCATTGGTCCAATCCATCATTCCATAGGTAACTTGAGAAATTTAACCACATTGTATCTTCATATGAACAAACTATCTGGTTCCATTCCTCAAGAAATTGGATTGTTAAAATCTCTTAACGATCTTGATTTGTCATTGAACAATCTCAATGGTTCAATACCAGTTTCCATAGGAAACTTGTCCAGCTTAACCGATTTTCGCCTTGGTCATAACAAACTCAGTGGTGCCTTCCTCTGGAAATGAATAATATCACTCATTTGAAAAATTTGCAATTGTATGAAAATAACTTCATTGGCCAACTACCAGACGAGATTTGCCTTGGTAGAGCACTTGTAAATTTTACCGCCACGGGGAACCATTTCACGGGTCCTATACAAAAGAGCTTGAAAAATTGCACTAGCTTATTCAGAGTTCGGCTTGACAGAAACCAAGCCGACGAGACATATGGCTAGAAAGTTTGGTGTATACCAGAACTTTGAATTATATCGATCTACTTGATAACAATTTTTATGGCGAGCTTCGAGAAATGGGGACGGTACCTGAAACTAACACACTTGAACATCTCCAACGACAATATTTACGGTGCCCATACCACCTCGACAGGAGAGCCACTCAATTACAACGACTTTATCTTTCCTCGAACCATTTGTGGGAGAAGATCCCAAAAGAGTGGGTATGTTGCCCTTATTGTTGAATTGTTCAGCGACTAGCAGCGATCTTGCGGGAAGCGATTCCTTTGAAGTGGGAAAATTAAAGTAGATCTTCAAACCCTTGACACAGCATCGAAACGACTTAAGCGGTCGAATTCCCGAACAAATAGGAACTTGTAAAATTATCGTCCTTGAACGAGGTGGGAATGTCGATTTGTAGATAGCATTCCGACGAGTGGAAAGTTAACCGTCTTTGGAGTCTTGATCTTAGTCAAAATATCTTGGCGGAGAGATTCCATCATTGCGGAGGATTCACGTGCACGGAGGCGTTGAATCTCTCCATGCTCCCGACTTTACGGCCATCCACACACTTTTGATGATACGATAAGCTGCGACATGTGATATATCCTACAATCGATTGGAAGGTCCTCTCCCAAAATCAAAGCCGCTCCATTTGGGGCATTTAGAAATAATAAAGGTCTACGTAGTATGTCACTTTCATCTCGAGCCATGCGCGGTCAGAAGAAGGCCACGAAGTTTTCTGTCTTGATCATACTACTCCTTATTGTGAGCACTCTATTGTTCTTATTCGCTTTTATTATTGGAATTTATTTTCTTGTCCAAAAATTGAGGAAGAAAACAACCAAGTCTACACTTAGACGCGATGTCAAAATCTATTTTAATATGGGGTGTGATGGGAAATTGTTGTATGAAGCATCATACGGGGCGACAATTGAGTTCCAAACATTGTATTAACCTTGGAGGATATGCTTCCTTGTTTGCAAAGTAGAGGTTGCCAAATGGCCGGGTTATTCTTGTGAAAAAGCTTCACTACTCATCGGATCAAGATGGTGGAGATATGGCTGGTTGAAGGCTTTGGCGAGATTCATGCTCTACAACACGAGATAAGGCATCGCAATATTGTCAAGCTTTATGGCTTCCAGTTCATTTGCTAAGAACTCATTTTGGTTTATGAGTTTATGGAAAAAAGGGAGCTTGAAACATTCTAAGCATGATGAAAGCGACGAAAAACTTGATTGGATTGTGAGGCTAAACATTGTGGAAGGGGTGGCTAAAGCTTTATCTTATATGCACCATGATTGCTCACCTCCAGTAATTCATCGAGACATAACCAACAACAATGTTCTGTTAGATTCAGAATATGAAGCTCATGTCTCCGACTTCGGCACGGCTAGGCTTATAAGCGGACTCATGGTGGACTTCATTTGCGGGAACTTTTTTGGTTATCTTGCTCGAATTCTCATTTTCTTAATTAGGGCGTTAGTTATCTTTATTTATAATTTCTTAGAAGAAGCGAGCGGAGGCGGAGCATGATGTAATCTTCTTAATTTGCGAGAACTTGCTACAAGATGAGGTGGATAATAAAACGGATGTTTATAGCTTTGGGGTTGTAACAATGGAGTAATTATGGGAAGGCATCTTTGGTGAACTCATCTCGTCTTTGTTGTCATCAGCATCCTCCTCATCCCTCATCCTCATTCTGGGTATTTGCTGACCATTGGTACGTTGAATGATGTTATGAATGGCGCCCTCACCTCCTGTGGATGGAAGTGGGTGAGCTAGAAGTAGTGGTTGCGGTGAAGATAGCATTAGCATGCTTATGTGTCGATCCCGATCTCGACGACTATACCTTGATTGAAAGGAACACTCTCAATGCAAGGGCCACCACTATCGAAACCGTTTTCCATGATTACATTGGGTGAACTGCTTGGTCATGGAGGCAAAACTAGCTGACGGTCCTCACTTCTCCATGTGTATTTTTTTTTATCATCCAGAATCATTGATTTTATTGAGACAAAAATCTCTTTTTCTCTGTCTCTCACTTATAATTGACCCATAAATTGGTGTGATGACCTACATTTATGTCTCTACTTATGGCTTGATCATCTTGATCTGCTCACATTTTGGAAGATCGGATACCTGTAGGTGCTGGAAATGAAGTGGGTCGTTCACACGTGTATCACACATGTCACATAAAGGAAGAGCATCTTGGTATACCATATTACATTATGCTTTTATTTTGGTTGCTAGTTTTTCTTCCATTTTCAACGTAGGTTTTTAATTTGTTTGTTTTGTTTGATGTATTATGGTGATAGTTTATTTGTGGAAATTCACCCGACATACTCGGGCATGTTCCTTTGCCATTCTTTGAAGAGATTGATCCTTGACCATTGATGTCCTTTTGATGACACGAGTATGTTCTTTTCCTTGTTGAATATTGTAATGTTATTTGTTTTATAACTTATTGTCTAGCTGAATTGAAAATGAAGTTTATTGATATCATTATTGTTTTTGATATTGTAATCCTAGGTATAGTCATTTACGCAATTTTTTTTTAAACAATGGAATGAATTGTTCTTGAATGGTTATCTTGAGAAAATGACCCAACAACTATTGCTAAAGCATATAAAGATTTGACTAAAGCAGTCTGCGAGAACTTCATCGTATCTTCTCTTATCAATATACGGGTTTCTTTTTCCTTATTAGTCATGGAGCGAAACCATTTGTGGTCCTCACTTCTCGAGTGTATTTTGTTTTATCATCGGAATGATTGATTTTATTAAGGCAGAAAATCTTTCTTTGTCTCTCGGTTGTAATTGACCCATAAATTGTAGTTTAATCTGACCTCTGACTATGTCTCTACTTCTGAGGCTTGATCATCTTCAATCTGCTCTGTTTTTGAAGAGATCGGGTACCATTTGGTGACACAATATGTTCTTAACGATCATTTCATTCAGTATCTTGCATGTCTATCTTGTCAATGAACTTTTGTCAATCTTGAAACATTTGGAATTTTCATCTTGATTTCCTTTTTAGTTTATCTACTCTTTCTCATATAAAATTGCCTCTTTTCTTTAGATGTAACTCTCCACTTTCTTTACCTTTATGTATGTTGCATTCATGCATTTCATATGAATCATCTGCATCCCTTCCATATTTCTTGGAGAAGGTCGGCCATTTATTTAATTAAAATTTATACGATTACTTTGCACATAAATTAAGCTAAAATATTTTAATTTGTTCATTAGACCACATTTAAAGGGCCAGTTTTTTGACACTTGCAACAAAGGCTATCTACAAGTTGCTTTTGTCTGATTATGTGAAAGTGAGCAAAGTTTCAGTTTAAGATATGTTGTATGATGAACAAGACATTCTTCGACTCCATGGATAAGGTGAGGTGAGTTGCTTTTGTTCCTAGATGTATGTTTCATTCTCCTTTTTAGAGACTAGTAATGGTTTCCTCTAATTTCCTCTCATTGTCGAACTGATTTTGAAGCTAATCTAAAATGCGTCGTTTCCTGATTAGTTTGTAAGGGACTTAGATTTGGGTCTTTTAATCTTTTATTTTAAGTTCCTAAATTTTTGTAATCATTATCTTTAAAGTTTCAATGAGTACCTTATTCCATGGAAATTAGTTTGGAGCGTGAGCGGTATCAGCTGTCGAGAGGCTGTTTTGATTTCTCATCATATACATGCCATTTTTTGAAGGCTTGAAATAGTCCATGTATCACAAGTTAGCTTAGATCTGTTTAGTTAAATTTGCGGTTGCACCACAATGTTATCTCGAGTCTCTTATTCGAAATTAATGCTGCGAAACATCCACTACCTCATTCTTAAAACTTAAATCTTTCCATAGACATTCTTACGAATCATAGATTCTACCGAGTCTGAAAATTACTTTGTTTTTAGATCTTCATCTGTGGAATTTGTTCTTCACCTTCATGAATTAATTGGGTTTGTCTTCAACATGTAAGGACATTTGCGAATAATACTAATATAGCAAGAAATTAGTCTATTAAGATTTAATTGGTATACTTCTAATATTGATCTTTTGGTGCTCGATCTGGCATTATGTTATTATTATTATTTATAGTTTCAAACATGTTACATAACTGCGATCTAATAAGAATATAAAGAGCTTGCTCTGAAAAGGGAAGCGTATGGTGTGTATTTCTCATGTACTTAGATATGATTACCCTATAATCTAATATTCTGATTATTTGGACATTCTAATTGACTTTGATGTGTTACTTAATTTTATTATCTCATTTCATGTTCTGTAACTATAATTAAATCCAAATATACACGAGGTTATTGATTTCCATCGGACATTAGAAGTAAATGGTATCACGATTTTGGTGTTAAACGATTAGGCACGTCCTTGATTTGCCATGTTTATAAATGATATTCTTGAGTGTTCAGTACTTTACACTTATTCTCATGAAGAAGATTGTCATCTTTTGTCTTCTCTTGAGATCATGATTCTCTGTGTCCCAGCTAAGAAAATGGCAAAAGAAACCATTAGGAGAATTTGGCATAAAAGACCCTTGAAGTCGGTGAATCTGTCGCGGTCTTAAAGTAAGAAAGCATTCACTTGTCGGATATTGGCATGATGAATCTCCATGTCTTCTACGCAGCTATCCACGGAAAATATCTCCCGGAGGGATTCTGTTGCCCACATTGGTGCCTTTGGTGTGACAAGGCATAAGTGCAGACGGATGTTGTTGAGGAGTGTGGAGTGTTGCGGATGAGAGAATCACGAGGGTCCCGGCTTTTACGTGTCCATGAGCGGTTGTGATGAAGTATAGTCGAGGAAAGCATATTTCATTACACTGGGATCGGATCCCACATTAGCGACATGGTTTCGACTCTCTTATCATCGGCCCATCTCCTCATCCTCATCCTCATTACCGAGTTACTTTATGACCATTGGTTGTTAAATGGCGTTATGAATGACTACCCTCGCCTCTGTGGATGAGAGGCTGGGTGAGTGAGAGCCGCGTAGTAGTTCACGATGAAGATAGCATTAGCATGCCCATGTGTCGATCCCGAATCTGAAGCAGCTTGACCTGACAGTTAATGAGCACTCTCAATCTGAGGCCTGTATGAGAGCATTTTCCATGATTACATTGGGAAGCGCGGTCATAGGCAAAACTAGGCGATGGTCCTCACTATCATGTGTCATTTTGTTTTATCATCGAATGATTGATTTTATTTAGACGAAATCTTTTCTTTGTCTCTCGATTTATAATTGAGTGTTGGTTCTTGAGGAAGTGGGAAAAGGAAAGCTGGAATATTGATGTTGAATTGGACTCGAAGCTATGGCATGTAGGCCGTATAGCAATAGAAGTACTCTAGTGGTTACCACAGTGAAAAATGTCTATATTTAAGAAGTTACAGTGTGAAATTTTGCTTTAAATTGTGTTTGATTCTTTGAGGAAGAGGACAAAAATGGAGAGAAATGGGGTGATCAAGATGTAGATGTTTTGCGATTTATGTGCTTATGTTCGCGTCGTGAGGGAATAGGACTGTTTGTTTGTAGCATTTGGAGGGACTTATCTTTTCTCGTCGGCAATATATATATGTGTGTATATATATATTAGCAAATTTCTAGGGAAATTTTCTTTTGTATTTATGTTTGGTCGTAGGGAAGTCTGGGGAAAAGGAGGAATTCAAAGTACACATTTCTTCCTCTTATTTGCAAAAATATTTGTAATTATCACAGAAAATAACTCTAAGTAAGCATAAATGAGATGTGTAGTTTTAAACGAGCATTGTTAGTGGGAGACAAGAAATTTTGGTTGGAGAATTCACTAAATTTGTTTGGGTGGTTAAAGAAGTGAGGGAAAGGGACGGGGTGGAAATTTGAATTCTAGGGCATGTCTACCTCGTTATATACTAGTAGGCCTTTAAGAGCATGGGATTGTTTGTGTATAGTATTTTGGAAGAATCTTTGTAGTCTTGAGTTAACGACATAATTGAAGCGATTTATTAAAGAACATAATTTGCGGAGTTGACAAAGAGAATGAGTTGAATGATGATGATGATTGGGAATATGAAGAAGGGCCATGAGAATTATACAGAGCAAGGAATAGAGATAATTCTCAGAAGAAAGTCGGGGATTTCAAGAAGATACGGATCAACATAGCACACGGGAGGTAGTCCTACATGCATTCTATATGTATGGATTGTTGCCTAGATTACTTTATGGGGTGTGCTCCTGTAGTTAATGGAAGGAATTTGAATTCTAAACTCTAATGTTTTCTTCACAGGATACTGATAGACCCACATCAAATCCGCTGCTCCTCGATCGGGGAAGCGTGCCGATCGCGTGCGTCAGTAATTTCATCGGGGGCACTTGCGGAGGTGTCGGGAACAAACCCCCCCGAGGCTTTGGGACGAGCAGGGTTGACCATTCATTCTATTTTCTATTATTGGTTATTTCCTTTTTGTGGCTGATGGGTCCTTGTACTTCAAGGCTTGCACAAATGTTATATTTTCACGAAGAAGATTGTTAGGTCTAATTGAGTTATGTGTGGCGAGGATAAAACTCCTTTGTCCTTTCTACTTCAAAAGCTGGAGTTTGTCGATGTAAGGACGAGAATGCAAAGACTTCATTATTTACGATAAATCGCACACTCTTTTAATGAAGAACATGTACGATGGACGGCCTTGCCCAGGAGCAAGATGAAGGACTTGAAGTGCAGTAAACAGTACGCCGTGTACCTTTGTATCTTATGGTGCTAAAAGCTGCGACATTCTTTTCACTTATCTTAATTCAAAACATTATTAAACCCATTGTTGTGATTAAAGGGAAGCAACTCATAGCACGTTATGATACGATTTAGACCTTAGTATTTGGAACCTCACATAACAGTGTTACGCTCCATAAATTGACCTTTCTCGTTGCAGCTGTGATTTTGGGTTTCCATAATTTTATTGTTATATTTATATGGCAATGTTTGAATTAATGATATACTAATACACAGTTCGAGACTATATGTTTCTTGTAATCGAATGTGCTTCAGACTGTAGTCTGCTCAAGTGTGTCCCCCGATGGTCAAAGTTTGACTCCATTCCTAAGGTATATGATCTACACCAAAGTTCGATACTAGCTCAGTTTTCAGCACGAAAAAAAAAAAATCTTTTATACACGATTGTTTATCGCCTTGGCCATGTCTTGAACCTGGAGCCTCCCAAAACTCAACCCAATCCTTTCCAGCTCAAGTCAAGCCTCAAGGAAAAGTTAATCTGTATCTCAGGTTCTATTTGCATCCATGATTTGAACCTTAGTTTTGGGTATTTTCACGAACCAGTTATCATGAAAGGTGCCTTGTTGGTAAAATAAACATTATTACTTCTAGTGGTTTTGATTCTGGGTTTTACATGTTTATAGGAGCTGTAACCTTTGTAGTGTAATGTCAAATTTTATTTTGACATGTCTTCATGTATTAAGAGACATGCGTTCTTCTAAACCTTAGTGGCTTTGATTTCTTATCATGTTTTTAAATAGTTGATTTCAAATTATAATACACTTGTAGGAAGTGTTTTTGTACAAGTGGTTCTTGTAAGCGATTATTGTTGCTGTATCTTTTGACTCAATTTAAATCAAATTCATCTAGAGATTACGAACATTGTCTTCATTGTTTTTTTTTTTTTTTGGAATCACGTGAGCGGTGTTCATGAGCAGTGATCGAGCAGTGACCTAACGGTGCATTGTCACAAAGCCCCAGGTTGTGTGCCACCGGTCACGCCCACCTAGAACCGAATTGCCAGCGCACACTACTGAGCACAATTCAGTCGATCTTGTAGCGTTCTTCTGTATAATTTATGCTTTATTTGCGCCACGCCTGTCGTGACGAAGCCCGAGTCGTGACACGGTCGAAGCGATGCTTTAGGCCGGGTCGTGACTTGAATTCGGTCGCGACCTGAAGCGGTGATCGGTAGCGACCTCAAAGCGGTCGGCGACTTCATTTACGCGATCACGAACAAACGGTCCGACTGAAATGGGGTCATGACTGATTTCAACCGGGCGGTCGCGACGACCTGAAAGCAGGTCGCGACCTCGTCTTTGATGTCACCTAAACCCAGCCAAAAGCAGGTCGCGAGCCAGCGAGTCAAGTGAAACTGAATTGCGCATTACCAGCTGAGCAAGCAGTGACCTCAAATCAGTCCTGCCTGAGCCCACTGTAGTGATCGCAGCCCGACGGTCTTACGAGCCGGCCCGGTCACGACGCAAGGTCGGGTTGCGACCGGTACGCTCCTGGAGCTTCGAGCCTAGTCGTGACCTCTCGAATCAGGGTCGCGACCCGAGTGCTCTATGACTCAAATCCTTATTCGCAACCTCCTCAAGGAGCTAAGCCAGTCGCGACCTCAAAACCAGTCGCGACCTCGAGTATCGGCAGTGTCATGACTTGAAATTCATGTCACGGCAGAAGGGCGTTGTTTAGTCTGGCCTCAGCGCCGGCGGTCGCAGCCTTGCTGTGCAGTCGTGGGTGTGTCTTTGAGATGCGTCGTGCGCGGCTGCTTTGCGTCTCGCCCTTGCCTTGCGCACCCGGGGGCGCCTTCTTCGAGTCCGTTGAAATGGGTCGCGACCGAGTGCTAGAGGATCGACGTATTCCAGCTACGCCTTGTATATATATATATATATATATATATATATATATTTTCAAAATCCTCCCGAGTAGCCTTCACGCCCACCTCTGAGTGCGTAGCTACTGTTGCAATTTTACAGCTCGAAAATTTTAAGGATTTAATTTTGGCCCCTTTTCTTGTCATGGCGGAATAATCTTTCGAATTCCCTGAAACACACTCTGTTCATGTTAGCTGAGCGATTGTCAGGAAAATTGTGTGTGTGTATTTTCATTTACTAAGACCAGTTACAACATAATTCCTCGAACCTTAGGGGTTTTTATTTTCTATAGACCTAGTGTTGGAGCATTTTTTCCTATATCTTTATTTACGAGCATACAATTTCATATGATTCGAACCATGCGTCGCGATTAATTCATCAAAATGCCTGATGGATTAAGCTGATCTAACGGATTTCCATCGAGCCTAGGTATTAATATACATGCTTGTCTATTTGTATTAAATAAGTGTCAGTTGACCACAAATCAACTCTGAGAAATATATCAAATATAAATAAATGAACACATACTAAGGAAGTAAAATGGCCAAGTAAGGGCCCAGTATCCCATATTCATCAAAATATATTTATACCTAAAGAATTTAATTGAAAATTGTTTGAATTACAATTTAATAAAAGCTGGTCTCTTGCCCGAGAATTTTTACAAAAATATAAAAGATAAGGCCATGCAGGCCATTTCTATTACATCTACAAAGGCCTGGATAAAATAAGTATAAGTGTGTCTTCGAGTACTGAAATAGTTTTCCCTAAACAGGAGTAGCAGTACTCGTAGTGAAAGTTTCCTACTTGGGTTACTCAACTAAATTGCTCATGTAATGGCACCAGAACATTCAAGTAAAACATACAACACATGCTAATATATCAATCATGCATATATTAATAAAAATTCACTTACTAACCACATGTTATTTATTAATAACAATAACATAAAAAAAATTAGCTCATGAAATTTAATATACAATCCGGCAATTCATCTTGGAGGCCCCCTTACAAAATCTGTCAGCGTGTTTGTTGAAAACTAAGCTGGGCGGAAGTGTGTGAGCATGTGAGCCACAAGCGAGTCAAAAGTGGGCCTGTCCAAAACTCACTACAGGGATTTCTTCAAAAGCGTTCGAATCTTTGGGCAGAAACTCTGCCATCAGGCAGCAATAAATCTCGTCATTAAAATGACCTATGTTTCAAAAAGAATAAAACAAGTAGGAGGAGAAAGTCCCTGCACTCGAGTTGTCGAAACTCCACACGGCAGAATTGTCCACGCGTAGCTCTTGCGGCGTAGACCAAAGCTGCCATAACTCTCACGACGAGGCAGAGACGGTCGAGACGCGGGAAATCTAGAGAGAAGGGTGGGCAGCTCTCTCTCAAGGCAACCTGTTTTCTTTTCCCTCCTTTATCCTTCTCCCAGATAAGATTTGGGAGGAAAAACACCGGAATTAGAGGACTTGTCCTCTCTGCCATATGTCAAGCTATCATTGGTTGACTTGGATTTCCTTATCCATATCCCTACACTTTAGGATTTTCCTCAGTGGCGTCATACCATATGTCCGCTACTGGCCCAGCAGGCTCATGTTTGAATAACTGCGCATATGACACGTGGCACCTCTTGAGCCACTGAAATGTACCCAGTGTCGCCTTCTAAATTTGCCTCGAAAAGCGTAAAATTTCGTCTCGAGGTCGAAGCGGGGGTGACATGTTAGTATTTAGATTTCGTGAGACGATTCAATGGTGAAGTCAGTTGGGACAAATCGATATCTAGAAAAATTCCGGATATTCAGCAGAGTGCAGTTTTATGTTCATGAAATCTGGACTTCGAGGTTTCACGATTACCGTAGGGTGTAATGAGACGAGAGGCAGCTCGCGTTTACTCGAACTCGAGCTCGGGTCGAAACTGACCTCACGAGTGAGCTCGGCTCGAAGCTGGAGCTCGACTCGAAATGTTAGCAGTGGGTCACAGCGACTCGTAACTCGGCTCGAAAAGCTAGGTGAGAGCTAGAAATATTTTATATATAAAGGAAATTTTAAAAAGTTTTTTAAATTTAATATCTTTACTTTAGGGATGTCATAAATAATATATCTACATTTGTATTCTTAAAAATCATAAATTTTAATTATTTATTTGATTATAAATATATTTATTTTTAAAAATGATTAATTTTCAGATTTAAGAGAATATGATAAATTTATCTCTATTTTTGTATTCTTAAAATCATAAATTTTTGAGTGGCTTACTCAGACCATATATCATGTGCGAGTTAAAGTTAAAATAATTTTAGGTAGCCCCCTTTCTCTTTTTGTGATATATTATTATACGGTACTTAAGAATTTTTAATTTAAAAAAAAAAGTCGATTTGATCCCCTTTCTCCCAGAAGCCTCTTCCTACTTCCATCTCTTCTCCTCTTCACATCTGACACCGATACCGGCCATATAACGATGCATAGCTATAGGTCAGAAGTGACCACATTCAGCAGGATCACCCATTCTCACCAGAGGCCCCCAGCAAGGAGAAGATTCGCCTCCTGAATCCCCAGTGCGTAATAAGCAGCAATATTTCTACGAAATCAGCGACTCAGTATCATAAATTGATCGAAAAAGCAAGTGTTGATACTTGATGAGTACATAGAAAATAATATTAAAACAAAAACCTAAAATAATAGATAGCTAAAATAATGGCAAAAATTAATATCTCATTGCCCGATTACTAAAATCATAATTGATAACTACTATTTAAAAAATTTTATAAAATAGTTAAAATGAAGTCATTAAGTACAATTTTTCAATTTTTTAAAATTATAGTCACGACCTATGATTTTGCTAATACGAGGAAAGGAATAGTAGTTTAATTTTAAAATATATGTTATTTTGGTATAAATAAAAGTTGTTTTAGGCCAAGCAAATACTAATTTAAATTTTTCAAAAAATTATAAGGAAAAAAAATAAAATAAGAGTGATCTCTTTTAATACACGAGTATACTTTACAGGATGGAAATTCCTGGTAACTGATCCCCACATCTCTCCTCTACATTCTCCTTCTTTGCCTCCATTTTCTGTTGTCAGGCATCGAAAACCTATAAATACTTGATCATGGATCCTGAATCGGCTCGGCTCACAGCAGGCTACAATCGCCTCCTTCATCGGCCAGATCCGGCACCTTCGAGCCCTAATGTCATCTCATTGTCCTCATCGATGAACGGGCTCCCACCACGAACTCTTGTTCAATCTCTACAAGTAATCCAGATCCAAACTATTTATCTTTAAACTCGCGGTGCCAGTTCTCCCTCACTGGATGCTCGAGCCACGGTCGCGATTCTCCTCAGAAAGCAACTGACTCGGGATGATTTGTGCCTCTGGCCGCGGCTCAGCGCGTCGACTCTGTCTTCTCTGAAATCGATTTTGTTGCGGTGTATTCAGCGGGAGGATGTGAAGACTATTTCGAAGAAGTTGTGCGACACCGTTTCGGAGTTGGCCTCTTCGATTAGGCCGGAGAACGGGTGGCCGGAGCTCTTGCCATTTATGTTTCGGTCGCGTGGCGTCAGGTCGGAGAAAGCTCTGAGCGGCGTTCACGATTCAGCCTTGATTGGCCTTGATGCATCGAGGAAACCTAGTTCCAATATCAAGCATCTCCACTCGAGTCAAGTTAGGCGACTGGAGGATTCGAGCTCAATGGGAGTTAGGTGAGCCCCGACTCGAGGAGTTCGAGCTCAGTGGGATCGAGTTTGTGTTCCGAGTTCGGTCCTAGCTTTATTTTTCAAGCTCGCGAGCTTCCGAGGCTCAGTCGAGGCTCGGTTAATTCGAGGTGAGTCGAGATTCGGCTGAACTCGAACTTGGCCTATCAATTAGCACCTAATTACTATACCCACGACTTAATATGATGTGGCCGTGCATATGAATCATGTCTGTGCATTTTCCTTCATATTACATGTATATATGAGTACTACATGAAACATTTACATACCATGGATAATTATAATTTATCCATGCAATCCATGTCGTCAAATAGCATATACTAACATGATACTTTTCACCTGACATGTTATTCATGTGATAACACCTGAAACGAGGTCACGATCTTGGACCCTTCCAACAGGGTACCTCACGGTCCCTTCACAAACATGAACCAGTTTGGTTCCAAACATCCACACATCATGAAACACAACACAAAACTTGGAAACTTTTAGTTTCCAGTTCAAACCCCAACTCACAAGTCTTGGGTATGTGAAAGCCGATCATAAATCTCTACCATTCGATGAGATTTGGAGCTAAATAATATGGCCTCTCATGGCCTTCCATGAGCAGCCCATACCATTATAAGGCGCTAGGTTTAAAATAAGCAGTAGAAAAATTCTCTACCTTATGGAGTTTGTCGAAACTCCAAGTTTTTTGTGTCTACACGTAGATCGATTGCGTGTGCCAACTTTAGTCTTCGAGACTATCGAACTTGACCATGAAGCCGGGAAATCCTCAATTTCTCTTTTCTCCTTTCTCCTTTTCTTTCCCATGAACTATTTTTGTTTGTTCCTCCTTCTTTTCCTTTTTCTCTTTTGCTTTTCTTTTCTCCCCCTCTTGGATTTGCATTGGCCAGGGTGTTAGTGAGGGGAGAAACTTCATCCCACTTTCTAAATACCATATGGTCATGTTTTCTCCTTGTTTCATATTTCTTTATTTCGCTGTTGCATCATCATCTTTCATGTGTGGCTAGTGTGAGCCACACATTCAAGTGCACCACATGGATCTTGCCATGTGTCACTCTCAACAGGGTGCCATGTGACATCCCTAAACCGTACCATGTGTCAAGTCGGGCCGCTAAATGAAAAACATGAAATTACAGTGAAATCTCGAGATCCAGAGAAATTCGACTTGATGGTAGCTAGATTTTTGTGAGACAATTCAGCAGAGAACTAATTTAAATAAATCTGGAAATATACGAAAAATTAGATTTTAAATGATACCCATTTACCGTTTCTGAAAAATTTGAATTACTCTGAGTTTTCATGACTTTCCTCGACATTGTTTTCTTCTCGGTGAATGGTTTTATGTTAATCTATTACTTATCTGAAACGATTATCTTAGGCACAACAGTATGTAGCACCAATATGCTCTTAATGATCATTTCATTGATTAATAGTTGCGTAATATTGTCTTGTTAATGAACTTTTGTCAATCCATGAAACTTTAGAACTTCGTCTTGGATTTTCCTATTTTTTCTATACCTGTTTTACCATTGATTTATCACGCTACTTTCTCATGTAAAATTGCCTGTTCTTTTAAATGTACTCTTCACTCTTGCATAAGTAATGTATTGCATTTAATCTGACTCATAAATCATCTTCATCACTAAATTTCTTGAGAAAGTTGGCCATTTATTGTATTAAAATTATGCTATTACTTTTTATAAATTTAGCTAAAATATTACCAATTTGTTCATTAGACCACATCGAAAAATGAGTTTTATGACACATGCAACAAGGCTATCTACAGAAGTTGCTTTTACATTAAGTATGTGAAAGTGAAGAAAATATTTGATTGAAGATATGTATATGATGAACAGACATTCTTAGGCTCCATGGATAAAATTGAGGTGAGTTGATTTTTGTTTGTAGATGTATGTTTCATTCTCCCTTTTTGGAGACTAGTAATAGTTTCCTCTAATTTCCTTTGTTGTTCAAACTAAATTTTGAAGCTAATCTAAATGCATCCGTTTCGCTGATTGGTTGTAAGGGACTTAGATTTGGGTTTTTAATCTTTTATTTTAAGTTACAAATTTTTGGTTAATGTTATCTTTAAAGTTTCAATGAGTATATTCATGGAATTGGATTTGGAGCAATGAGCTTAGTATCACTATATCGAGTACATTTTGATTTCTAATCCTTCTCTTGTACTTTCTTTTGAAGGCACAGAAGTAGTCCGTGTATCACGGATTAGCTTAGATCCATTTATTTAAATTTGCGGTTTGCTGCAATGCTACAGCTATCTTGGGTTTCTTATTTGAAGAGTATCACTGCGAAACATCTACCTCATTCTTAGAAAACATATCTTTAGCATGAACGTGCTACGAATCATGGGTGCAGAGTCTGAATAATGCTGTTTTAGATCTTCATCGCGTGGAATGAGATAGGGAGGCTCGAACAGAAGCTTATCGCCGATTTGTGACGGCACGAGTATTTCCCAGGCTATCGGTCGGTGAGATGTATTTCAACTGCAGAGAAAATGGAAAAAACACACCGTTGGGAGGGTGTTTGAAAGACCTGAAGTCGGTGAGCGTCGAGTTTCTTGGTAAAAGAAAGCATTCCACTTATCGGATAATGGCATAGTGATCTATATCTTCCTTGTTATCCACAACAAATATCTCAGGAGGACACTAGCCTTCTTGGTGCCTTTGGTGTATTAAAGCATAGAGTGACGGTGTTGAGAGTGTGGAGTCATTGCCAGATGAAGAATCTGAGGGTCGAGCTTTTGGTGTCCATGATCGGTTGACAGTGAAGTATGAGTCAGAGAAGCATATTTCATTACCCAGCTGGAGAGATCGGATCTGTAGCGACATGGTTTCGGCTACCGATTTGTGGCTCTGGTTTTAAACATCGGCCGTGAGATCCCAGTGCCAGTTGAATCGAAGGAGCTACAAAAGCGAAGAGAAAAGAACAATTACAAACGAAAAAGGTTATCCATGCACTGCCTGTTTCTACGTTTGGAGAGAATGGGAAGCGGTGATAAGTGTAGATGGAAATGTGGCGCATCTTGATCAACAAAGAAAGTGGGAATGTTGAGAGCGGCAAAGCCAAGGAAAGGGTGGGGAGTAGCATTCCGGAGGATCGAGGAAATCTTTGCCAAGCCTGATCCTCTGTTGTGTCTTAGCTCCTTCCCTCAGGTTTTCTCTGTATATTCAATTTCTTCTTGATTAATTCTGAATTTTGAGGTTGAAAGTTCTATATGATCAATATTTCTTAAACGTGTAATTAGCTTGCTTAGTTTAGAAATATTAACATTAATTTCTTTCTTGTACCTTATATGGCAGTAACACTCGAGATTTCCTCTTCTGATTTTCGCGTTTTGGCTGAGCTTCACAAATGCATTATATTGTTGAATAGAGTTATCTCCACGAATTATGATTATCAATGCATAACTGAATGTTTTTATTAGTGAAGCATGTGTGAACAATATCGGTTGTTTTCTGGGTTGTGTTTTATTGTTTGATGCTAATGCTGATCTGTGACGAGTGTATTCTTCTTTTAAGATGAGATTTGAGCCTCTTATTAATTTTTATTTGCAACTGAAATTTTGAGCCATGATGGAGCTTTGTGAGCATGGGAAACAGCAGGCCTGAGATAAATATGACCACCATGAATAACAAAACCTGCCTTGTTGCTCAGTTCTATCTAGGAGTTTATGTGTTTGTTTTTCTTTTCTATGGCAAATTTGGCATCTGTTACTTCTATTAAAATTGTAATAAAATAATTGTTAGTTTCTTTTCTAGAGTATTAATTCCTAAAGTGATATATTATGCAAAAAAGGTTGATTAATTTAAAAGAAAGGACAACTATATTAATTGTCATATATTATTTGTGATGGTTGTTACGTTACGATCGAGATAATTATGTAGCATTTATTAGTATTGATGGAGTTTCATAACTTTCATTTCACTCCAACATTCCATTTTTATGTTCAAGTTTAGAGCGAGATGATTTAAATTATGTGTGGGAGATATTATTATCTTTGGTGGATCAATTCGATGGATGAGTTGATTCATCATAAATTAATATCTTAATTTAAATGTTTATATATAATAGAGAATTTAAGGGGCCCTTGAGAAGCATCTCGGGTAGTAATGGGAAAGGGTGAGCGGGGTGTCGGGTACTTGTAAAGAATAGAGTGATCGAAGGATGTCGAGAAGCTCAGTCCTTGTAGAATAGAATAGTACAAACGTTGTAATATAACATGGAAAAAAAATAGAAGGGAGGAAAAAGAAAATAAAAGGGAGGAAAAAGGAAAGAATGTATAAAATAATGTATTTTTAGATTTTTATTTATTTTGAGTATCTTTCTTGTTTCCTTAATTGTTTTAAAGACAATTATATAGATGAGAAATAATTAAAACTAAAATATTACATATACCTGAAAATTTTATTTTTTAACATATATTTTTAAGAATAAAGGAGATAAGGTGCACAAATATAACTTGACTTTGATTTTGCATATTAACTTTTGGTTCAAAATACTCTAGATGTTTACTTTTGTAGCTCTGACCATACCCTTCTTCAGATTTACTTAATTACATTGATGTTCGAACTATAGCACCATAACACATAGTTGATCTTCGGTCGTGTGAATCACCCGATCTGTACCCGTATAAACTTCCATTAGAAGGCAGTAGTTCTTCCTGACTTAGAAAAAGTTACTTGGTGGCTTTAAGGTAGCAATCACTCATTCTTCGAGATAAAACTTTAGTCGGAGTGCTTAAGTTGAGTTGACAATACTCATAGTATAAGGCTATGTCTAGCTAGGGTTTGGAAATAAACCTTCTTACATGTCTTTGATGCCCACCCTTGTCTATTGAATCTCACTTGATAAAGCTCCACATGTTTGTGGTCGGGATGCATAAGTGTAACATCGAGTTTGCATCTTGTTATCTTAGTTTATTTCATGAGATTAAATACACATGCTTTTTCTTCTGAAGCGATCATCACGATACGTGCTTTTTCTTTCTGGCGTCATTCTGTCTTGAATTCTTACTTCTTCCATACTAAGAAAATATCTTAGGGTCCCAGCGCCTTTTATCTCAAATTCTTCTATCAAGTGTATCTTTAAACTTTGGAATTTCCTTAAAATTGTAAGCTATAACAATTATATAAATACATAGACAATAGGAATGTTCATTTTCATGAATGGTGTGCATTTGAAGAATATGGTGTGCGGTCTCCTTGGTTTTAAAGCCATATTTCTTTAACGACTTAGTAAATGGCTTAAACCAAGCCCACTAGGGACCATAAATGATTTTCTTTGGTTTTCACACACCCTCTTCTTGTTGGATTTCTAATTCGAAATCCATATACTTCCTCATCTAACTTCCATGAAAAAGATTTTAATATCGAATAGGAATAAGTTCCTAACAAAATTAGCTAGTAGAGATTAAAGGATTGTAATTGAATTCATCTTAGTCATTGGAGCAAATTGATAACCATTACTGAAAATTTGAGTTTTTTCCTTAGCTACTAATCTCATCTTGCATCTCTCAATGAGGCTATTGGTTTATATGGGATTACAGAAACCCATTTTGCATCCCACGGGTTTTCTTCCCGCTAGGCAAATCGTCCACTTCCCACGTCTTTCACTCTTATGGAGTGCCTCCATTTCCCTGAAGCACAATGTTTTTCCATAATTAGGATTTCCTGAGTTTCTTGTACAGTTTCGGGGCTGATTTTATTGTGTGTGTGTATGACAAAGCAAATGTAAAGGCCATCTGACAGTAGGAGACAAAGTAGGCTAGGGATATTTAGAATGGCTCTGTACTATCTATTAGTGATGGGAGCATCAGTCTAGATTTTATTAAAGGAATTTGATTGAGATGAAGGATTGAAAATAATACCTTTCTTTGGAGATGGGAATTGAGAATTAGGAAAAAGGTAGGATGATTAGGGAAATATAGTAGAATTATATTCAAGAAGGAAAGAAAAGATATGGATAAACTTTAGTGGAATTAATATTAGTTGGAACTAAATTAGAGTTAGTATGAGGTTGACATTAAAGTAGGATACTATTTGGAGTCGAATTAGGATTAATGGGTGGGTATAACATAATTAGAATTAGAGTCATAAAAGATCATTGGAATCCTAATAAACTTGAATTTCTTAGAGAAACTTATAAATAAAGTTAATCAATATTATTAATCAAAAAGCAATTGATATTAATAGTACTAGCTTTTTTTTTAATTATTGCATATATTACACTCAATGATGAGACTTGTAGAAGCGTGAGAGGAGTTAGCATAAGCCCCCAAATTGTAAAATAAAATTTCCTATGTTCAACCGACCAAGGGATTGAAACTTGTAACTAAGGATGCCCCACTTGAAAGCAAAGCTTTAACCATTACACTAAAGCTAATGCTTGTATTTTCAAATCATATAGCTAGTAAATCTCCCACTCCAAATTTTTTTATAAAAATCAGTTTATAACCCTCTTTCATCTGCATCTAAGTGTCTTTTCATGTTAAAACAGCATTTAAGAAATGGGAAGAAATAATTTGCGATTTAAAGAGAGGAAGAATAATCCCTAAGCCTTCTCCAAAATTGAAGTCACGTCCTAGCTCCGCCACTATGTAGAAGGCCTTGGTAGATTAAGGTTTTCGTCTCTTTTTTGTTGTTTCTTTTTTCTCTTTTTTTTCTTTTAATTTAATTTTTTCTGTTATAAACTTTATTCCTTGTTCCTCTCTTTACATCATACAAATAGAATCCCTGACTCACCTATTTGAGTATAAGCAACCATCCTTTGGTTGTCCTTCATCATAGGATTTATCACATTCTCCCTTCTTCTTCTTGAGTATACCAAGGGAGTTTATAGAATTCCAACAACTTCATTGATTTTGTTACCAACATCATTCTATGAGTTATAGGCTCAATTTTAGGGTCATTGATGAGATTATTTATAGAAGAGTAAAATGGACTAGGTTAGGATACAAATGATGTCAAATCTTTAACTCCTGAATTCTCCCCTCAAAGAGTTGTCAGACCAAAAAATGGAAGGTTCTCCAAGATTTAACACCTACCGTGATATATTTTTCGGATTGGAGGGTGAAAATACTCAAACCTTTATGAGTTGGAGAATAATCAAGAACATACGCATAAGAGCTCGAATCTAATTTGGACCTCTCTTTACTTTGTACATGAACATAAAGGAAACATACTCAAATATTTTAGTAAGAGAGATCAAAGGGAATCGCCTTTGTCCGGTATATCGATTGGACTTTTTATATCTATAATCTTTCAAGGCTACTCGATCAAATGTGTGATTCCGGTATAATATGATGGTTCAAAATGGACTTTTGGATGTTTTTTTGTGAACAGTAGAGCTCTTCCTGTTTCTAAAAGATGTTAATTCTTTCTTTTGGCCACCCCATTTTGGTAAGGTCTGTTGTTGCACAAAGAAAAATATATGTTGCCATTTTCAAGAATATAAGTCAGTAAAATTGAATTGGAATACTCTTTTCCATTATCAACTCTGAAAACTTGTATTTTGTTTGAAAGTAGTTGCGATCATTTTATGAAAATTTTTGGATGGGAGGTAGCAGTTTTTTGACTAGCAAGTAAATCCATGTGGTGCGTGTGCAATCATGGATAAAACTCACAAATCATTTAAAACCAAGATAAGATAGAGATGTGGGGGGGCCCTAAACATCACTTGAATGATGTTTAGAAGTCATTTATCATATTGTAGTTTTGGAACAGTGAAACAACCTACATACAGCACCTATAGTTGTAATTCATATTCAGAAGTTTTAATGTAAGTTGAGAAGCATTTATGAGTTTTTTAAGTGAAAAGATTGTAATTAGATCAGACTACCTCAGTTAAGAAATGGAAGTCCTACAGTTGATTTAACTGATGGAGTTTTAAATAATTATTCAATTTGATAATCAATGAGCATAAATCTGGTCTGAGGCATGCATTTTTATGCCATCACTTATTTTCAAACTGATGACTAAGCCTAATAGTAGTAGACTTGGATAACTTTATTTCATGAGCTTCCCTTTTACGTTTATGCAGCGGGATGCAATGTCTAATGTGTTCTTGATATATCTTTTGTTGCTCACAGGCTTACATTCATCATGTATCCCCCACAAATGTTATACACGCTTTCTTTTCATGTCTTAGTTTCTTCTGATGAAAAAGGTGTTCGAACCGCAGTTAAAGGGAAATTATATTCCAATACATTGTTTTTACAGTTGTGTTCCTGGTAATATGTACAGTCTTGTGCCTGTGGTCCGAGGCAACCATGGCATGATTTACACTTTAAAGTTGAGGGTCCTGCTGCATATAATACAATGACAAACTTTAACAAAGATGGAGAAAGCAGCGAATGAATGATTCGGGCTTAAAAGGTCACACACATTGGCATGAAGATGCTTTGATAAAGCTAGACATTTCATGGATAATCCTCCTCCCGGGTCCTCTTTGGTGATCGTAACTCAGTTACTGCGAAGATGATCCGGAATTGACATGTGCGGGTATAAAAATACCGGGTTATTTTGAAGATCAATTGCCCTCATATTACCTATTTGGAGATGGAACAAGGACCTGATTAAATGGTTTCTACTCTCTTATACTAGGTATTCGGTCAATTGATTCGGGATATGTGAAGTTCCCAAAGCTTGTTTAGGATCTTGAGGCACGAGGTTAGGACTAAGCTTATGTGCAATCCTTGTTAATTAAAGTGAGTTCGCTATCCACTAAATTAATTTCAATCGGGTTTTATGTTAGTTGACTTTATACTAGTAAAATGGCTTTTCTATCACCCCCTTTGCTTACGAGAATCTTGTTTGTGGAAAGAATACGAAAATAGATAAGAGCATACATCTTTGCTTATGTAGAAAGGTATAAGATCAGTGCATAACCGCCGTTTACATAGAGAAGCGGTATTTTCTTGGATGCAATGCGGCCATCGCACAAAAATGCGGAGTAGCGAAGTGCGGTCTTATCATCATCAAGATTCCTGCATGCACATCGCCGAGTTGCTGCACAACCGAGACATTCGGTACCACCAAATTTAAAACTCAAGTAAAAAACATGAAGGTGATTTTATTATCTTGATATTTATTTCAAAATGTTATCTATTTTACCGTTTGAAGTCCCTAAAGAATAATTCAAATGTCATCTACTTGCTAATATAACTCATGTTAACATTATGCATTGTGAATTCAATTTTTGAGTCGAGTGGCATCTTAACAAGATATTAGAGCTTTGGTTAAGCAAGGGAAATCTCAATTTTGTCTCACTCAAGTTTCTTGTTTGTTCATTCCCCCTAATCTTATATCTATGTCTGTTGATCTATCTCTATCTCTTCACGTGTGAGTATGGGGCTGCATTTGAGATGGGTTATAGCCTCATATGCATCATGGGGTCATTTATTTGTAATTCATGGTCTGACATCTGTCTCTCCACGTGTGGGTATGATCCTAAATTTTAGGAAGTTATTAGCTTGAATTGGCTGCACAATGGACAACCTAACTGCAGTAAACTTTGGATGAAATTTCTTCTCACATTGTTGAGTAGAGATACATGAAAATCTTATCTACATGATAATACTGAATGCATGAACACAGTTTTAAAAGGCGCACCTTGCAGACTTTAATTTCCTTTTTGAACACTTTTACTCTTGAAATTTCTAATTTTATTTATTAATATTCATATAATTTCTTTACCTTTTATATTGAATGTTTCTTTTAAATGTTAGGAATGTTAATTTTTTCTTTTTAATTCAATTAGATTTGAATCATATTTTATAAAATAATGTGCATCGAGGTCACATTTCCACTTCACTCAGTCTTGCCTTGTCTTTGTGCTTAGCGCCTAAGCGAGGCTTTTGTGCTGGGTGTGCCTCGGACCTTTGAAACTATGTGCATGAAGATTTATTTGAGCTGGTTTTCTTTTCCAAAATTCAGGTTTTAGGTTGCTATTTTCTATTTTACCATAAAATTTTGACATTTGCACATGTAAATAATATTTCCTTCTCTGCTTTCTTCCTTACTTCTTCTCTATTTTCGCGTGATTATAATAATTAGGTGTATTCTTACACTCTCTCTGAAGTCAATAGATGCTTATTCAAAATTTCCTTTAAATCTTTTGTTTCTAATTCATGCTTTTAAAGAGTTCATTCTCTTCTATGTTTCCTAATTCTACATTCTATTTGTGTGAAGGTAGAATAATTTAATTCTATGGATGGCACTTAAAAATTTGTAGCAAAATCAGTGCATATGAACATTTCTGTGTCTATATAGTGATCTGGAGTAGTGGCGGGAAGGTGTAAGGGCCCCACCCCTGGCCCCTCGGCCGGTGGTCCCTCTGGCTATCCCCCACAGCTCGGGTTTCTTTCGCCTCAGTGGGCTCCGGGCACAGGACCATGAGCTTGGTACCCATTCGGTAGTTCCAGTACCAGCTGAGCTAGTAGCCCGGTTGGTAGTGGGACCCACCTCGAGATGGTATCTGCCATGAGGTCCGGGTTGTTATGAGCACCCGCTGGTCAGGACCCACCTCGTCGGAGTGAGCTACACAATAAAAGGCGCCTTATATCACGGTCCCTCACCCCTGGCCCTCAGAGCGGAGGGTTGGTGTCAAATTCAGGCTATCCCCTGCTCACGGGGTTTCTTTCGCCTCAGTGGGCTCGGAACACAGGACCGCGAGCTTAGGTACCCGACCAGTGGTTCCACATTCCTGGCCCCGGGCTGCTAGCCGGGTTGGTAGTGAAGTCTCCCAATACAATATGTCCCTTTGGTCTTGGGTTCGAGGCTCTCACGGGCGAAGAGCCCCCAATGACTAGAAGATCCTTTGTCTTGACCCTCGTCGGAAAGTGGACCTGTGATATAAAGCGCTGCACAAGGGCCCACCCACGGCCCCTCAGACGAGGGGTGAATCCCACTCCTGGGCTATCCCTAGCTCGGGGGTTTCTTTTACATCCTCAGTGGGCTCCCGAGACACGGGATCATGAGCTTAGATGCCCATTCGGTAGTTACGGCTACCCGGCGCGGGCTGGTAAGCTCGGTTGGTAGTGGGAACCCATCGAATGGTATCTACTCATGATCAGGTCCAGCCAGTGACAGCGTGGCCTAGGCGGGGGGTGGGGCCGCTGCGAGTGTTCCCAGTAGTTGCTGCAGGTGCGAGAATTCTTTTGGCGGAGTTAAACAAACATCCTTTTCTCTTATTGTAGTTTATCTTCTACCTCCGACATTAGAGGGATGTGGGTTGGATATTTTCTAACTTGGCATGACTCTGCACTTTGTTTTTCATTTGCCATTTTGGTGGATCATCACCTATGCATTATTAGTTGATTTTGCCGTCATTGAGATTAGAAGTTATGTCTAAGGGTAAAAGTCGATCCGAGAAGCCTCAGCTCAATGAGCAAAGGAAAAACATCTTTTATTTGTATTTTTTTATACAAACTTCTCATAATCTTAAAACTTGTTTACCCTTTGGAGTAAAATCTTCATCAAGAGGATTGGATGAACTGAATATGAATGTTGAAGTTTTAGAATAAAGTTAGATCTTTGTTTATTTAATTTACATAAAATATGCAATACGAATCTAAAATCAAAGATAAAAGGTAAAGTTTCATAGCTTAGGAATGCATGAGCAGTTTTCCCAAAGGGATTGCAAAATGGTGAGTTTAGATAAAATTGTTGTGGAATGGAAGATTTGCGAGTAGGAAAATGTTAAGAAAAGAATGTAGCATCGAGATAAGATGGAAGTTAAGAAAATTATTCACTATCTTGAAGAGGCTACAAAATAAGAATTGAAGTAAAATTTGTAGCTGTGATGATTTATATGGTAAGATAGATGCAGTATGACCCATTATGAGTCCCAAATCGCTAAGTTGCGCTTGATTTTGTGGGTTTATAGTCATGAGCCCTCCCTTGACCAACTGGCAAGGGTGAGCTCTACTCAAGTGATTTATAACAGTGGTATTAGAGTAGTTCATTCCTTGGGGATGACCCGAGTCTCGAGAATTGTGGGAGGCACTACGAGTGGGGTCGCGAAGTCACTATAGTGTTGTGGGAGGCTATTACCAGTACAGATGCAAAAGTCCTGACTGCAGGTGGACGTCGGTTTTGAAGGGGATGGTTGTTATGACCCATTATGTGTCCCACATCGATTAAATTCTGACTTGGCCTTATGGGTTTATAACCATTTTGGGTTCCCTCCTTGATAAATAGCTTTTAAGAGTGGTTATTAGTGGTTGTAATAGAAGATGCGTAGGAAGATGAGTCACCGAGACCATTCAATTGCATTAGAAGTGCGGATCCTTAAATTTTAGTTTAGGCTTAGGAGTTATTAGTGACATAAGGAGATAGGAAGTCTAAAATCTGTGAAAGATGAGAATATGGAAGATTTTGTGGGAGCAGGATTTTCTTTGTAGCGATTGTATAGGACTAATTTGTTTAGCAGACCTAATCATGAAGACAAAGGATGAAAAGCACTTTCGTAAACATAATATACGAGAATGAAGGTCGAATATAAAGCTCCACAAATTATCATGATGTTAAGCACACAAGTTATGTTATGGAACTTTGAGTGAGTGATTTTAATGAGCTCTAAGGCGGTAATCACGGTATCAAAGTTTGTACTTGGAGTGTTTCCTAAGGAAATATACCATGAAGCTATTTTCTTTGGATAAATTAAAGAGACATTTGGACGATAGAAAAGATTTCCATGTAGTGCTTGTGACAGTGAGAGTACATGCAGGGATTTCTAAGGAATTAATGTCAGAGAGTTGCCGAGAAGGGAGAGAGGTTGGAGCGATATGTGATCAAAGTCATAGATAATGGAGTGCGTAGAGAAATTATGACAAATGTTGGAGGACGGAGACAAATGA
>JAEQBH010006579.1:0-89153 GCA_016808115.1 Tetrastigma voinierianum | reverse complement strand
AATTTTGTTATTACGAAATTGTGCATATGAATGAAAAGCAGGTAAATTTGTATTTCTGAGAAAGAAAATGTTAAGAGTCCATTTGATCCAGAAGTGTGACACCCTCGGCAACACCACCTCATCGGGTATGCCGGTTGGGCGTCACGGAAGGAACCTACACCTCTCGGAGTTTGTCAAAACTCCTTGGAAATCTGACCTTGCAGCGAAGCCCTCTCTGCTTGTCGACGACTTCCTTCTTGTTCAGAAGGCTGAGCCAGAGTTCGATTGATATTCTAGAGAGAAGTGGCACTCTCGCTCTAAGCATATACGCAGCTCGGCTGCATCATCCTCCCAATTCATTTTTTGATCTTGTTTTAATTGGAGAAGAAGGCACTATTTGCCTTTTGTCTCATTCACTTCATTAAACTTTCCAAAAATGACATTTATGTTCTTCTTTTCCCAGTTTTGACACTCGACACTATCTCGGCCGTCCATTTTCATCATTTCTCTACTCATGCCACTTATGGCACATGAGTACGTGTTATATGTGACTTTCGTCGCATCGAAAATCGTTTTATGACACCCGAACCGTGATGCCTCGAAAAACGTGCCAACTCCGATTATCTCGGAATTTTACGAAATTTTACGTGGTAACTAGATTTCGCGAGGAGATTCAATGATTATAATGGATTTCATCATCGAGATCCTAGAGAATAAATTTTGGATTTTTAATCGAGTACAATTTGTGTGTCGAAATTACGATTTTCCTTTTTCGAAGAGAATTGGAATTTCTGAGATTACACATTCTCCCCCTCCACCCAAAATGAATTTGTCATAAATTAAGACCAAATCCGTCAATCACGTATGTCTGGCGTCTTGTTTCTACGGTAGCAAATAGTCAGTTTAAATATAATATTAGCTCATTGCCTTCATCCTAAACAAGAAGGGATGGGTGGCCATATCGTGTCCTCGCTCCAATTTGACTCCTCCACTCACGATTACGCCGCGGCGTCTCACTAGCCTCACGGTCTTCGCGTGTAAAAACACGATCCGACTATCAAAATACATCTTTGGTACCCTCTCGGTCATAGGTGTCAATCTCGATACGTCACAATCCGCACGTAGTGGATGCGGGTATACTTCGAACGTGGGCGTGAAATGCCTCGTGAACTGTTGTCTTGGCGGTAATGCCAACGATGCGCTAGCGTGCCTACCCTTCGGTATCACCGAAAGGCCCGATAAATCTCGGCGGTAGCTTCCGCGCTTTGCCAGGAACTGACCACTCTCTTAGGCATCACCTTCAAAGAAAGCGTGATCCACAACCTCGAATATACGCGGCTCACGAGCCGTGAGAAAATATTTGTGTCTCAAGCTCACTTCTCGGAGGTGTCTCGTGAGATCGAGGACCAGTGATGGAGCTCTCCCTTTCGGTCCTGACTTATGATGATCTCATGGCCTCCCATACAATGCTTCAAATGGTGCAATTTGTATCTTCGACAGTAGCTGGTATTAATGGCCCGGTCGCTGGGGCAAATGTCTCTACATGATGAGGCATGCTCGTAGCGTGTCCTCTAACACACAGTATATAATCTGACATGTAACCACTGACACTTGCTTGGTGTGTATGATGATGACCTTCGAGTCACAATCATGACAATCAATGGATCGTCAACCTAGTCCATGTCATGAGCGACATCCATGTACGGAGCACGCCGGCTCGACCAACGATGAAATTTGAAGGGTCGAATCTCAAGTCGCCAGGCTCATCTTCCGACTGCAGATGCGTGATAACTTTGATCGTGTGTTTTCATCTCGATTAACATAACTCTTGACACACTTAGGCCTCTTACGTTCACATAAATTTAGGGATATCTCCACTGGTCTCATGCAGCCCTAACTCAGGATTCTATAAGGGATGCGACCCCCTTTTGCTGCAACACACTTCAATTTCTCTTAATTCTTGAATCATTGTAATTAACCGACTGGACGTAGTCTGCAAAGAAACAGCTGTGCGTGCTGAGTGATGAGTGTTGTCTGCCGTGCACCTACACACGACTCGGCGCGATATTCGCATTGCACACGAGCGCCAATAATGCCATCTTGTGACACCCAATCCCGGGGTCGATATTCATGACGTCGAATCTCTGCGCTCATGTCCGACCTATCAGTCAACTCTTCTTATCCACGGGAAGAACATCTATTCCTTGCACTGCAAGGCGCGCTTACTCTAGCCCCAAATCCAAGGTCAGTTATGGGTATGACAACCCAGTCTAAGGTCCCAATTGCTATTTCGCCCGGTGGCGGGTCAATTCTATTATATTGCAGCGACGCTCAGCGGCCCGTGCGATGCACATCACTCTCTGCAGGTCCGCCACTTCATGGCATAACTCACGGTTTGTCACGACCTGAAGCCCACACTCATTTCTGGCTATCGTATTCTTGGGAAGTGCTTGTATAGTACATCAAAGTGCAGCCCCAGTTCCTCGACCATTAGAGTGTGGGAGGAATGAAGCTGTATACTCTCTGTTCTAATTGCCCCAGGATGTGTTGTCCCGAGTCACCTGGGGATCCACCAAATGTCTGCGGGACAGTAAGTCTCTGCCCAATCACGGACCTGGTCACGAAGGCACCGTGTGAAGCGAAGTCTTCTGCCTCATCCCGAACTAAAAGAAGGTTGATCCTCCCTCTTGCTACCAACACTGTATCACGAGGTGTCGAGCATCTCGATCCTCTCTCTGTGGTTTGGGTGCGTCCCGACCATGGGTCCACGTCCCCATAGGCGAAGTGCCTACGATCTACACTTTGATGGACAACTTCTGGCCCATTCTCGAATCTCTATTATGCCAACCAATCCCAAGAAACTTCGTATCTCGAAGTTGACATTGGTCTCTCGACTCGTGCTGCCTCGACACTTCTCTGGTCATTGAAGGCACTCTGGTGCGACACAACGTGTCCCAAAATCTCCCTCGATGAGCTAAAACTAAGCACTTCTTGAACTTAGCATTACAATGATGGTCTCTGTTAACTAAGTGATACTCATGCCCACTCATTGGGGTAAGATCAAAATGTCATCCACGAAGACTACAGCCAGAACTGATCGAATAGGGTTGGAATACCTATGCATGAGATCTATGAATGCCACTGGCATTTGGCCGATCAAGGGCATCACATTGACTCAAAGTATCCATAACGCGTCCTAAGCTTATTTGTCTTAGGGATATCTGTCTCCCTATGTAGGCGATGATAACCGGTCACGAAGGTCTATCTTGGAGTAGACTCGCGCTCCTCTTCAGCCCGATCAAACAATTCGTCGATCCTCGGTTATAGGTACCCGATTCTTGATCAGCCTTTCTGTTCAGCGGTAGTAATCAGTACGCGGTGAAGGATCTTGTCCTTCTTCCATAAAAAACGAACCTAAGCGCCATGGTAAAGTGCTCGTTACGATATAAACCTTGTCAGTAGCTCACATGCTTGGACTGAGTTCTCTGACTCGAAATTTGGTGCCGCTCTTATGCGGAGTCATGAGATGGGTGATACCGAGGTGTAACTTCGATGCAGTCTACTACTTTTCACGTAAGAGGAATCAGGTGTCATACGGAAAAACTCAATATCCACTTTTCGCATACTACTCGAGGTATATCTAGAGTGCGGTCTCTCCTCGTCCTCCGGGGTAAGGCTCCACTAGCCAACCAGCTAGCGTCCTGACACTGGACTCATATACTATGCAGGGTAAAATGTCATGCTTGTCTTCTGAGGAAACACCACACGAGTGCAGATCTGGCGTGTGGCGTAGCCCTCCTACGCTCATAATCGATCGCGACCACATGGGCATCAATCCATCCCTAGGATGACATCGACCTCGACATGTCAAGCGATCCTCGGGTCCTTTGTGAGTAGAGTCCCGAGATCTCAAGTATGACCTGACATAATAATCCTATTCTCACCACCCCAATCCACTGAGGAGGCTCACATACTAAGGCTCCTCTATGGTCTCTATGGGTCCTTGCCATTTCCACCATATTTGGGCCTCGCTCCTAGATTTGGAACATAGCTAGTCTAATCTGGTAATTAATCGGAGGTAATCTCGTGCCCTCTAACACCTTTCGATCTTGCATGAACCAGTAGTGCCTTACCATCGGGTCTCCTCCCCTTGTGAATGTCGGACGATGATGCGCCTAAACCTCTGGAGTTCATGGGACCTCCGACCACTGGCTATGCCGACCCCGTGTGATGCCGGTAGGCTATGATACCTCGACCTCGGTAGTGCGATCGAACATTGGTAGTGTCGACCGGGAGTACCACAGGGCCAGTACTTCTACGACCGTCCTGTGGCAGATTCTGCTTGATTAACATGGCGGTTAAATCGATGCGATATCTCTAAGGTATAAAAACCACGACCTCGAGACCTTATTCATACACATAAATAAGTGTATACACATTGTCCTTGCATTTGGGTAATCTGAGGCAATCAGTGCTACATTTAAAAACATTTTTATCAACAAAATTTCATTTTGAAAATTTTATTTTGAAAAATTGTCTAATTTTATTTAGTTGGTTTATTAAAACTAATGGCTGGTTGCCATTATTTCTATTTAATGGAAAGCTGCAAAAAAATATACACTCTCTTTTCATTTCCAGGTTACTCTGTTTAATTTATAAAAATTTATTTCTTCAATTTTCTTCCATCTCTGGCGTGTAAGAGCCTTAGAAAATTATATTCTTCACCTCATTTTTCATTTGGACATTTTGTCTAAGAATTTCCTCAAACCTCTTGATCCAACACTTCTTCCTAATAGTGTTCAGCACTTAAATTTTTTTTTTTTAAGAATTTTGGTTTTTATCATCCATTACACCAAATGAATTTATTCAAATTTATTTTATTTTCTCCTCAGTTCAGTTTTCTGTGTAAAAACTTCTAAAACTTCCCAACACATCATGGTTTTTCCTAGGTGCTAATCACTAAGCACACAAACCACTACAATACATAGTATCACACATCATTCATGTTATGAATATTTTCACACAACAAATTCATCGAATACCTGAAAACACATCAAAACACATGCATAAGTTATTATAGTTTTGTCAGTGATTTCCTAGGTAATCTCATACCTAAACTCAACATCAAGCCACACTAGTGGTGATGTTCTTACCGATATTATTTCGGCCCAAATCCTCCAATCTCACTGGGTTTCCATATACCTGTATACCATCAAACCCTACGATGGTGATGGATGCCCAAACTTAGAGCTCCCTACGGTGTTGTGTCACTGGCTGCGATACCAGGCGCGAGACCCCCGAGCCCGGGGGTCAGTTGACTGCACTCTCCGTCGACCAGCGGAATGCTCGTGAATGTCAGGCGACCCGAGCATTTTCACGAAATCGGGCGAGTCTCCTTTGTGCAGAGGCTCTACCCCAGATCTAAAACTTTGCATAAACACATGCAAACGGTCAATATAACGATGCATGATTCAGCGGTCAGCTGGCCCATAAGCCAATATTCATGGCAATGTATATATATCGACTATCAACCATAGTTCAGAGTTCAAATTTTACTCTTATACAACATATATTAAAATTAAAGCGATTACATCACGTATAATACTTCGCCTTGAAGCCCGCAATCCGGCTTTCTTCTAAACCTCGGTCTACAGGACAAGCGTTCTCTTGCTCCTTGTACTGGCAAATAGTATCCTCGACGGGGTGAGCTGTGCTCAGTAATTGGAGATCACCCTAAAGTGGGCTACTCTCCGCTAAGTGCTGTCTGTTGCCAAAATAAACACACATTCAAGTAAATGCATGATCCTACTTGAATGTCTAACTGATCATCTCGTGCGAGTCCTCACGACTCCTCACACTTGCCTAAGTATAGGGGTATATTTATTGTTTGTGGACAGCCTCGTGTGTATATATCAATTGGACCGTCTCCGACGATTGATATTAGCTGTGGACTACCCTCCGATGTATATCGGTGGGTCGTCTCGACGATTGATATTTTAGTGTGGACTGCACCCTCAGATGGTGTATTTTTAAACAACCCTCGAACCATTTTCTCTAGACTCACCTCATGCACTCCTCCTATGCGTCTGAGGTGCTCACAGAGTGCATATGAAATGAATGATGTCAATTCAGTATAGTCTATGTCACATGTAAATATATAAACATGCATATATTCACATAAAATTCAATCACATAATCTGTGTTATATAATTCGCACATTTCATCACATCAAAGGTAGCTCACATGGGCTAATGATCAGTGCAGAACAATTCGACTTGAATCACTCGACCAAACACATTAATTCACAAAATTTATTTTGTGAACACTATTCTCGGGAATAGTGAAACCCTCGGTTACTATTCCCGAAAAATCACCAATCGTCGGTTCACTTTATGAACCCGAATTTCACGGCCATTTCCGGCCTTTTTCATATCAAGCATACATTTTAATGCATAATTTAACACAAGTAGCCCACTAAATTTACGGGCATCGCAGACAGTTAAAAAAAATCTCAAAAAAATTCCAACAATTCGGTCTCAAGTTTTGGGACCGATCAAACGGCCCTTCACGGCCTCATTTAACTCAAACATTAACAAAGTACTTAAATAAAGAATAAAACCCAAGTAGGGAGAAACCCCTACCTCTCGGAGTTTGTCAAAATACTCAAATCAGTACCACGCGAAACCCTCCCGCGTAAGAGGCGACTTCCCTTCTTGTTAGAAGGCTGAGCCAATTCGGATTGCCCGATATTAGAGAGAAGTGACACTCTGCTCAAAACACGCCTGCTGACTCACTCGTCATCCTCACACGGTCGTGTTTTTTGGTGTATTTTGGTGGAGAAAGTTGTTTGTTACCTTTTGTCTCATTCACTTCATTAAACTTTCCAAAAATGACATTTATGTCATTCTTTTCCCAGTTTTGACACTTGGCACTATATCGGCCGTCCATTTTCATCATTTCTCTACTCATGCCACTTATGACACATGAGTACGTGTTATATGTGACTTTAAATATCAATCGTTTCTGACACGAAGCGATGCCTCAGCGATGCCAGCACTAGATTGTCTCGAATTCTCACGAGTACACGTGGTAACTAGATTTGAGGAGGATTCATGGTGTAATCTGTTTCGTCATCCGAGATCTAGAGAATAAATTTCAGGTTTTAATCGAGTATGATTTTGTGTCCCGAGTGCGATTTGCCCTTTTTCAAAGTGGAATTTTCTGGTCTTCTGAGTACATATATATGATGATAAGTTGGACGGATATGGGAAAAACAATGATAGAAAGTACAAAAATAGATATGAATAATAACATAGGTATAGTATATTATGCGGCTTTTATGGTAGGTATAGAAGCTTACAACAGAATGTTAAAATAGAATTAAAATAAAGGATATGAACAACAGTAAAAGATAGTAATCTAGTAATTAATATAGGATTTATTGGAAGATGTACAAATTATGCAGATAATAAAGTAAAAAATAAAAGTAGAAGATGTATTAAAATCTTAACCACTAAAGAGGTAGGAATGGTTAAACGAGAAGCATTAAGTACGAGAAAAATTTAAGCGAGTTAAAGATGGGATTTGAAGTTTGATAAAGAAAACATAAGCAGTTATATCAAAGTCTCTTTAGTATGCAAATTCTTTAGGAAAACTAGTATGAGATTCATAGATTACAAAAGAATGATACACTGAGAAAGTGAAGAATTTTGAAGGTAGAGGAAATAAAAAATAGACTCTGTAACTTTAGAGAAGGAAAAGATTATCGATAAAAGAAAATACTCTATGAGGCAGATATAGGAGTAATAGCGGGGAGAAGAAAGATTTATTAAAAATAGAAACATTAGCCTTAAGAAGGAAATAGAAGAAGAAGAAAGATTAATCTACTTGATGATCTAGGAAACATTGTAGTCATAGAATTATTGAAGATGACAATGAAAACCATAGAATCAGATAATGATCACAAAAATGATGGATGATGAAGTAAGCCCACTTTGCAAGCTTCTCACTACACCATTTACGAGAACCCAACCTATAGAGATAAGGCAAGATAGAGGAGGAAATTTACCTAGACCACAAGCATATTATGAACAAACCTAATCAAGTCAATCTTATGATGAATCCATAGATTACAGACCTAAAGGAAGACCTTACCAATGAAAAACCCTATAAGTTCCAAGGACAAGCTTGAGGACAAAAATGGTAGACATGGCGACTCATGATCACAATTATGGAATAGTGTAATAGGTATGAAATTATCAGGGTAGTAGAAAAGTGCGGAAAAATATACCCCAGCTTATTGAGATCTTGAAACCATGTATAAATATTTAGAAACCTTTTAGGAAAGTATGACATTATGGGAATCCTACAAGACAGAATTTTAGAGAAAATTACAATCGTATGCAAATTAGGAGCTAATCCCTATAATTTTGTAAACCAAATTAGTAGTCTTTAATACAGGGAGAAGATCCCAGCTGGGACATCTTACCATTCAACAAAAAGCATTATTACATCTAGAACAAATATATAAAAGAATTCTGTCAATCATACTACCATTTTTGTGTTATTTCAGGAAATGGATTCAACCAAGAATTAGGAGAGAAATTATTTAGAAAACTTCCAAGAACCTTAGGAAGAGAAGTTGAAACCTCATGGGAGGGAATTAAGGAGTCCAACAAGATGAGATGTGAAGGCAGAACCTTGCGGAGTACTTCAGGACCTGAATAATATACAATATTAAAAAGAAAATGCAAGCGAAATAAACCCAAAGACAACTTAAGAAAAGTCGGTATAGATTTTGTAATAATATATTTACCTAACATATGGAATGGAAGAAAATAGAAGAAAAGAAATATAGACATATAAAAATATAATAAGATATTTCTTAAGATCTACTGAAGAAAACCTTATTTAGATCATATGAGACATGTTAGAAAATACAATCCAAAAGAATATAGAAAAAAACTTAAGTGTTATGCATGTGGAGAACCCAGGCCAGTTTGAGTACAAATTTGTCCTAGAAAGAAAACCTATAATACTAGAAGTATGCTTTAGAATGTACAAATGAAGAATTAGTGGAATAGATGAAGAAATAGCGATCTTTGAAACAATATATAGTATAGTTAGTATCACGAAAACAAAATTTAGACGTTGAAAGCAGTCTAATAAATGATTTAAGCGAATTAGAATTTCCAATCTGAAATTTATGGATATAACATGTGAACATCAATGGAAAAGAATAGAGGACTTGTTGTAGTATTAGATGTTTTAAATGTAAATGGTTTCCAGGATAAATTACATAGAGCAAAATGCGAGTGTTACTTAGAAGGATGTATAATAATATGAAGAATACTTAGACGCACTAACTTAGATGTGAAAGAAATGAATGTCAAAAATAATCAAGAAATTATAAATACTCTCTCTATAGATGAATTAGATAAAAAGAATAGAACAGAAATAATACTAATAAAGAAAGGATATTATAATTTAGTAACAAAATTTATGAAAAATATATAGGAAAGAAAAAATTAGGAGAAATCCAAGAAGAATTTATGGATGAAAGAAAACTCTAATGTAATAATCCACCCTATAGAAATATGTAATAAATTAGGAGAAATAAAAGCACCTCAAATAGAATGTACAATTAGGATGAAGATTTTTTAATAAAAACATATGCATTATTAGATATTGAGTTGTACTTATGTAATTATAAATGAGAAAGAATATCAAAGATTTATAACCTTAAGCGAGAAAAACCTATGATAGCATTGACAAGTAGCGGAGTTTTTAATGGGGTATACGAACCATCTAAGTACTACGACCCAAATATCGCATGACAAGTTTGTTACTCTAGTCCAGGGAATACTCCTTACCATTAAAAGAAACTTGGATAAAACCTTGAATCTTAGACATCCAAGTTATATTAGGATATCATTTCTATTAAAAAGATAATGGACAAATAACTTTTAATAAATATTTTTACCTTATCAAGACATTGCATGATAAGCCCATTACAAAGAAATCAGAATTACTTATAAGTCAGGAGTGGAATAAACAAATAGATATTCGGAAACCAAGCTATTAGCAAAAAGGCGTGAGGTGCGAAAAGAGGGGACAATGCAGCCTTGCAAATACTAATCTGAAGATTTTGAAGAAGAAGAATATGAAGATATGTATTTAATAGAATTAGTCCATATTAATAATAGTATAAATTACTTTATGATAAATATAAAAGAAGAACAAATACAAAGCTTAATTGATAGGTTAGAAAAAGTAGAAATTATAGGAGAAAATGTTCTAAAATATTGGGAAAAAGATAAAGTTGAATGTATATTAAAAATAAAGAACCCAGATTATAAAATAAAAACTGCTAAGATAGAAGCAACTGAAAAGGATAGAGAAGATTATAAGACACATATTAATGATTTACTAAAACTAGGAGTAATACGTAGATCAGATTCACCTCATAGGTCAGTAGCCTTCTTAGTGAATAAACACAGTGAACAAAAAAGAGGAAAAAGTAGGATGGTAATTAACTACAAAAGATTAAATGATAATACAGAAGATGATGGATATGATATACCAACAAAAGAATATTTATTAGGAAAAATAAAAGATTGTACTATATTTTGCAAATTTGATTGTAAATCAGGTTTTTGGCAAGTTAAGATGCACCAGATAATATACCTTAGACTGACCTTTTCTGTCGAGAAGGCATTTTGAAGATGAAGCATAATGCCATTTGGTTTAGCGATACCCTCAACTATTTCAAGAAAGATGGATAATATATTTAGAGATAATGACTCATTTGTAGCAGTCTACATAGACGATATACTAGTTTTTAGCAAAAATAAAAAACAACATATAGGACATCTCCAGATAGTATTAAAAAAGTTTGAAGAACATGGTATTATAATTAGCAAAAGTAAAATGCAATTATTTCAACAGACCATAGAATTTTTAAGGGTAATAATAGGAGATGGTAAAATATTATTACAACCACACATATTTGAAAAATTCTTTTCGAACAAAATAGAGAAAACAAAAGAATTACAGAAATTTTAGGATTATTAAACTATGCCAGACCTTTCATAAAAAATTTAAGTAGGATTGCAGGCCCTTTATTCAGTAAAGTAGGAAGTAAAGGACATAAATATTTTAATCAAGAAGATATTAAGTTAGTAAAATCTCTTAAAGAAATAGTTACAAGTACACCATTAGACCTACCATTAATAAATGATTATTTAATAATTGGAAACAAGCAGTGTAACTAGGATGGGACGGTGTGTGCAAAACCTATAAATATTTGGCCAAAAATCTCTGAGAGAAAAAATCACCTTAGGTAATAGGTATAGTAATTGGAAAATACAAAGAAAAGGGTAATATAAGTAGCATAGATGCAGAAGTGTTGGCTATAACATATGTTATAGATAGCTTTAGAATATTAATTATTTCTAAGAAAGAAATTACTATCGAAACGGAGCGTAGCGATAGTAAAGTTTTACAAATTAAAAAATGAAAAAAGATCTTCACAAAGAAGGTGGTTAAATTTTACAGAAAGAATAATTAATACAGGGATAAAAATAGAAATTGAACATATTAAAGGAAGTGATAATAGGCTAGCAGATTCATTAAGTAGACTAATAAATTAATTTTATGTCATAGATGAACGAGACGAATAAGCGGGATCGTGAAGCTTATTCCCGATAAAGATAAAAAAAGTATTAACATTCGGAAGAATTCTATATCTTAAAAGGTATACCCCAAGTAACATAACCTTTAATTTATTACCTCATATAAGACTAGATGAAGAACATAAATGTATTATAGATAACCTTTGGATTAGTTTCAGTCAGATTTTTAATCACCAGACCAATAAGAATTTAGATAGAAAATATTTTATTACTTGTTTAAATTGTTTATCAGAATATTTTCATAAAAGAATAATATTAGTAATGTTAATTTCGATTACTATGTCATTTACGAGTCATAAAAGCAATTATTTTAAAAACATGGGAAAGAAGTCCTTCATATATATCAAACCATCCCCAGGACCATTTTTTCAAAGGATTTTATAACTAACCCGGGCTTTGAATAAATGTAAAACAAACTTGAGAGTAATTATTTTATTTTATACATTAGTAAAACAAATTTTAAATCATCATGGCCAACCTTATTTAAAACCAGTAGAACCATGCAGTAGCCAGACAACAACCCTAGATTTAAAACATGATTTTCCTCCCCTTTTTCCTCCACTTCAAAATCAAGATCACTTACTTAGAGAAGAACTAGAAATTCTAAAGGAAAAATACGATAGTACGAACAAGATTATCTAATCATCAGAAATTATATAGAACAAAATAGAAAATGAAATAGATATAAAATTAAAAAGAAAACAAGCTTTAGAGAAAAAAATTTAAAATAGAACACATAAATAATTTTGAGCAATTAATAGAATTTTGAACTTTGAAAATCAACGCGAAGACATTAGATAGGAACCCAATCCCTTATAACAATTCATAAATTTATTGGAGCCTAATTCATTGGGCATAAATGATGAACCTAGTCCAACTCAAACGGTAGCTGGTAAAGACACATCAAATCCGTTCATGAGTGAGGCTTTCCCCGAAAAAACACCGGTAGTCGACTAACCTGACAATTAGTCGAGATACTCGAGGATCTATATAAAGAGCGAAAGCTGAGATCCGGCCAGATCCATTGAAGGGCCAAAGTAAGAAGAAAGTATGTATGACATGATGTAAGTGGAACATGTGAAAGATGTAAGCGAAAATTGATATGAGTGGAAGACAAAAAAAAAAGAAGAAGATAAAAAAGAAGAAGATAAAAAAGCATGAATGAGTGGAAGACAAAGAAGAAGATGATAAAAAGCATAAAGAAAATTAGTTGCTTCCCAACGAGAAGAAGAAAACGAGGCTTGAGAAAAGAAGAAAGACGAAGCCGGCGAGAGACGAAGCATTTGTAAAGATCTTTTGGGTCTTATTTATTATTTTAACCCAGGCCAGAAACTTTCGATAAGATTCCCTTAGAAGGGACAAATGCGACCGTCCAAGTGTCATAATCTTATCAGAAAACTCATCATATTCAAATCTCCTCTTGTCCTTATTCTCTGTAAAAGGAAAAGTTTGAAGATTTTGATTTGACGATGGGGCCCAATAAGCACCCGGAATCAGATTCTTTAAACCTAACCTTATCCTTTAACCTTATCATTTCACCTCTTGTTTTCTCTATAAATAGAGAACTACATGTAATTGAGATATATAGGCTATAGGGTGTGACTCTGAGCTTTCTCTCTCTCTCTCTCACCAACCCCCTCTTGTAATATGTTCAAGCTTTCGACATAAACTCATAAAGCTTTCAGCTCAAGCTTTTTTCTACTTGTAAAAATGTGTGTTTCTTTTCAATGAAATCTGTTTGATATTTCCATCTACTGTCATTTATTTATATGTTTAAATCCTAATCTGTTTTAGAACCTTAGGGGACATCCTGAAAGGGGTTTCTCCCGAAATCTTATGGCCTCAAAAATATTTTCCTTTTGATTAATGAACTTTATTTTCTTTTGATTAATGAACTTTCCTTATATGTATGATCATGGTCGCCCGTATCTTTGATATTTTGCTATTTGTCCATTTGTCTAAATTGACTGTTTAGGACTGTTTTTAAGCATTAAGGAAATGCATGATTATACTTACAGGATGTTTGATTAGTCAAATAACTTTGTAAATTATTGTGAAAAAAAAAAAGAGCCATAAGAAAGTAAGGAAAATCCTGAGTAGGACTTATAAAAATTTTTCTCACTCTTTCATCCCTTTAATCCTCAACTCAAAATAGAGTTATGTGATTGGTTTGATCCGTCCATTGACTTAATTACCTAAGCATCACTACAAATTCTTTTTTTGACAATAAAAAAAAAAAAAAGGAAAGAGAAATTTCATTCATTCAAACACAGAAATCAAAATACTAAAAATAGTAGAGATGACATAATATCATAGTTAATAACAAGAAGAAACCGCTTAAAACCTACACAAATGATAATCTTAAAATACCTAGAATACTTGAAATTTCGAGATGCAATGAAATATCTTGTGAGAATATGGATTTGTTATGATTTCTCTATCGATCGAAGCGATATTGATGTCCGAATCATCCATACAAAAACCAATGAATAACCATATTGAAACTCGTCGACTGAAAAACAAAGATAAATCGAATGAAAACTTAAATCGGTGGAAGAAAACACTTTATTGAAAAGAAAATTCAATTTGGTGGACAGTAATGGAATCGAGTCAAAAAAGGATAAAAAAAACTAACAGAAATGAAAAGAAAAAGCAAACACTAGATTTCCAAAAAGATGAGAAAATTGACAAGCGCCAATTTATTATTAAATTCACTACAAACAAATTCTAACTTACTATTTATTTATTATTTTAATTTAAGAAACATATTTGAGAATTTAAGGATCTCAGTTGGGTTAAATATATAAATAATTTTTATTTTTTATTTTATGTTTTATTTTATTTTATTAAAGCGTCTTTAGGTTGATGAATCGGAGAGAAATGGAGGATTCTTGATTCTCTCTTCCATCCCTAAATGGATCTCTCTTCTGTCTTCAAATACATTTTTCGTATTGTTGTTTTTTTGAGATTGAGGCGTGCTAAGTTTCTTTCTCGAAGGGTAGCTCTGGGATGGCGGAAAGCACTTCTTTATAGAAGTTGGGCAACTTGGTTTCTGGGAAGCTTTCTATTCGGCCGTGAAGGCGGAAAAAGCTGTTTAGCGGGCAATTTTGGAGTGGATGCGGCTCTTCCTGAGGGATGCAGATTCAAAACGCATATATGGGTGAATCAGATACGAAAAGTCCCAAGGGGGTTTTCTTGGAAATCATATAACTCGTTCGGACCGAGCCATCCTCAGATCCCCAATCTCCATAGCAACCAATCGGCGGACATATCTCCGATTAATCGGAAAACAAAAGAAAATAGTCATCTAACCCCTTGACAAGCTTGACCACCTGATAAACCAAAGGTATTTTCAAAGCAACAAAAATAGAGGAAAAATGAAAGGATAGCAAACCCAACTCACCGCCAAGCCGGAATCGATCTCTTCCTTTGACTACGGTACGAAATGGGCGGCAGACAACGCGAAAGGAAAAGGAGAATAAACCAATTAAAAAAAAGCGACACCGTTTGGCTGAAATTTGTCTAGTTAGTAATTGGGACTGCGCATTACCTTACCATTTTAACATGCGGTTTTCTAAAAGGTTCTTGAAACACAAATTTTATTAATTTTCAATATTATTGGTTAATTATATAAGTTTCTCTACAAACACATGTTTAACTAGATATAAGTATTTTAAAATAATATTTTGAAAGGAAAATTATTTTTATTGCTTCAAACTTGCAATAGATCGATAGATTCAATATATAAATTATTAAAAATCATAAATAATAAAATAACATTTAGATTAATAGCATAATAAATCAACATAAAACCTATAAATTTGATAATATAGTGACTAAAATATTTACGACTTCAATTCTTCAATATAATGACAACCATAATATGATATATCCGATTGATTGAATCTGCTTTAGTTATGTGAATCATTCCCATTTAAACGTCACATACTATAATATTTATGTTTATTTTTATTTTATATTCATTCACTTTTGCATACCTCTCATCCTTTTAACACTTTTTTCAAGCCTCAAAGCTGTTTTTTCTTTAATTATAATTTTTTTAATAATATGAACATATATTAAATTAATCAGGTTTGAGTTTCTATAATAACAAAATACTATATCATTGTAATGTCTAATGAATATATGTCCACGTCGCATTAGAATTATTTAAATAAATGTTGTGACAAACATACCAATATTGATTTGCTCAAAATTCTTGTTCTTCAGTCTCAACCATGGAATTTATCACGTATCCTAAAGACCTATCATAAATTCCAAATCCACGTTATCAAAATCTTAGGTTTCTAAATATTAATTATCCATTATGAAATAAAATAAAAATAGCTTCTAAGAAAACATATTACAAAGTAATTATAAAAGTTTAAGAAATTTAGTAATTGAAATTTAGACGTGATAAAAATTTTCCAATAGGTTTCTGATTTTAAAAAATACTACATATTATCATAATCATAAAATTGACTAGGTATATAGTCAGTTTTAAAATTAATTTATTTTTCAAAAATGAAAAAAATACAAATTTAGTACATAATTTAAATAACAGTTTAAGTAATAATATTTTTTTTTGAAAACTAAACATTTTGGATTATGATATAATGATAGTTTATGTCTTGTCTTTATAAAACATTGAATATTCTACTACATGAGTTAGACATGATGGATAGTAATAATAATTTTTTAAAATTAATTTAGTACACTAATTTAATTTTATTTGACATTCTATTATAATTTTATTAAAAAAATAAAAATCTTATTGTAATATGATTTTTAATATTAAGAATTTTAATTTTTTTAGTTCATAGGGCTTTTAAATCATTATCTCGTATCTTGAAATAGAATTAACTCATCAAACTACCAACATCAAAACCATTTGGAAAAAAGAAGAAGAATAAATAGAATCGTAGCACTATCACAGCACATAAATTAATTCTATCAGAATACCTTTGGCAATCTTATTATAACTCTACGGTAACTTTCTATGGTGAAAATCTGAGTGAAAATCTGTCGAATTTTTACTCGTACCAAAGACAAATTGCTCGAACCACTTTCAAATTTAGGAATATAAATGACTGCCCACTGTTTCTATTAATAAATTGCAAGTATATATCTCTAAACCAAGTAATCAGGCAGAGTTTCTCTAAACCAAAAGCAGGTTTGTTGGCAGCCTTCTACAACATTTTGGTACCTCTAATAACAATATTAATATTGAAATTTTCAATTACTGTTTTTTCATTTCGGCTCCGTTTGAAATCTGAAAAATAGGAAAATAAAATACTAAGAAAAATAATTTTCTCACATTTGGTTTTGTTAAAATTGGTGTCCCGAATTCTTAATGAAAGGCCCATAACCCATTATTCCTCTTATTAGGGTTTGACCCTATTTAGATTTGGAATACAAATGTGTTATGTATTTTTTAAGGGGTTTCCACATAAATTTGTTCATCTTTTTTGTCTTTTTTTTTTGTTGTTTATTGGTTTGTTTATTTTTTTTTAACAAATTGGTATTAGAGCATCAGACTTGATCTCGACAATGGCAACAATTAACTACGATATTCCATTGTTGGATGAAACACCCCGGCTTTCATTGTGGCGGGGTAATGATGCATGCTATCCTCGTTCAATGGGTTATGGAAACCTAAGTCGTGGATAGAGGAGAAACAACGTAAGGATCGAAAAGCTCTATCTCATATTCATCTTCACCTATCAAATCAAATTTCTAAGACGTTACGAGGAAGCGATGCCTCATTATGGTTGAAGTTGGAGCAGTTATGCATGACCAACTAAGTTGCACTTGAAGCAGTGATTATATTCTCATCATATGACTCAAAGTACGTCTTTAGAAGATCATTTAACTACCTTTAAGAAGATCGTCTCGATTTAGAGACCATGAAGGTTAAGTATGATAAAGAAGATTTAGTGTTGATTTTATTGTGTTTGTTACTCCCTTCTTATTCAAATTTCAGGGATATTATTTTGTATAGTCGTAAAACCCTTATTATTTTGTATAATGAAAGTCTCATTTCCTAAAACTTTCGTAAAGATATTAACTCTGTAAATTACTGTAAATCAACGAAGTATGCTTCCTCAATCATTGAAAGTGCTAAAGTTAAACGAATTTGGGTGATTACATTCTTAAATAGTGAAATATGCTTTATGTTGATTGTATAAGCAACTCATGGATTATTTCATGAAATTTAGTTAGTTGTTTCATAACTTTAAAATCCATTTATTTTAAATTGATGGTAAACAACTTTAGCATAGTTTTCCATAAGTTCAATTTATTAAAATTGATCTGATGAAAATGAGGAATCTTTGGGCGATTTGGTTCGTGTTTTGAAAATTGATAGCAGAACAAATTTTAAAAATCGTGAGAACCGTGGGTACCATGGTCTTTAGATCCACTACTCAATGGGACCAGGAGCCGCTTGACCCATGTTGTGAAGTGGCCCAAGCCCAATTACTCAAGGGCGCCACCAGAGCGGGGAGAATCCCCAAGAAAGCTAAGGTGTCTTCCCGTGGACCCAGCTTTTTAGGCGACACGTCTAGAATTTTAATTACAGCCTGCCGTCCTCTTAGCGTATGGGAGTGTTCGTTATGGATAGGAGTATACGAAGACGAATATGCAAGGGTCCCCATCAGCGGATTTCCAGTTTCCAAATCCTTATTTCCCCGAATTAATCCTTGATAGGGAAGAAGATATTTATCCATAAGATTAAGAGATTTTCTTTCCAAAAATCAAGGAGAGATTCGTGATCACTTTCTATAAATCAAGAAGATCTCGCACGAGGGAAAGGTAAGCAATTCCAACTACGTGAACCCTTTGCTTTTTCTTCTCCATCTTTTGCTTGCCAATCATCGGAGGAGAGGTAGTTGGCACCGCCGGAAAAGTCGCGGATCACGCTTTTCTTGGTTGCGTTGCGCTACTAAGGCCCAGAAGTTTAGATAATTGAGGTAACAACAACTGGCGCCATTTGTGGGAATTGAACAAAAAGTATTGTCTACAGGTTGTGAGGGCTTGGCTTGACGATTGTCTGAAGTAGCCTGCATCTGGGAACTTTGTTGATTCCCCTTTTCACACCTGATTCGCCCAAAGCAGTCGCAATGTCAACCAATTCGATGATCTAATCGCTAGAGGACCAATTCCTCCATTGGCGTTAGGACATAGAGTGGAAACAGGAGGAGTAAGCAAGGTAGATGAAGGAGCTGTAAGGCCATGCTGAACACTTGCAGTTGGAGAATGACCGGTTACGGGCCCAGATAGAGAAAAGTCGGGATCTTGGAAAAGATGTATGAGATAACGGTCGAGTTGCGCTTCCAACTGCTTGCAATAAAGGGAAGGAGCCCGTTGTTCACGATGATATTTGATACTGACAGATGATAAGTCGTCCTCGGGCAGGTTCCCATCTTTGGAGTCTCTCAGGCAAAGAATGCTCGAGAGGGTGCAAAGTCGAGTCCAGCGAAGTAGCCTTCACATCACCGCCTTCGACGGCGCATCCCACGGGGCAAGGAGGAGGCGAGCAAAGGCGAGCCGGCCCGGTTCAAGCCTTGGGAACGTGTTACTATTACCCCGAAGGCACGATGCCACTAGTATTACCCAGAAATATGATGCCCCAAATGTCGTTTGCACATCCTGCCTTTGGTGCAGGGCTAGCATTCTACATGCCGCTGCGGCCGCCAGTGCGTCGGGCAGATGACGTACTCCGTCACCCTAGGGCAGCACATCGCAACTATGAGCCACCTCGCGGGTTCACGTGCATCTAGGCCTTTTAGCGTTTGATGATTCTCTTGGCCACTTACGATCACATGCTCCATTATAATCAAGCGATGATACTAAATGCTGGCAATGACCATCTGCTGTGTAAAGAGTTCTCGACTAGTTTACAGGGGCATGCATTAACTTGGTTCCACAAGCTCCTGCGTAACTCAATAAACTCGTTCAATGAAATATTGGCAGTATTCGTATCGCAATATCTTTGTTCGATGGGGCAAAATAGGAACATCAACTCCTTACAGACAATTCTCAAGTAGGAAGAAGAGACTATTTGAGACTTCACAAGGAGGTTCGGGTAAGTCGTCCAGTAGATAGAGTCCTATAGCATGGATGTAGTCCTCCAAAACTTCAGGAGAAGCTTTGGGTCATCTACTTCTTTCTTAGTCAACATCTTTAAACCCACTAGCGACAATGAAAGAATTATACAGGTGGGCGGTACTCAATGCTGGAGGACAATATTCTAGCAGCAACCTAGACTGTTATGATTACAAACCAATGGCCAGGAAATAAGCCGATGCAGGAAGGGCATGAATCGAGGATGGTTAGAGTAGAACCCGGCGATCTTGTGATAAGTCACAAAGAAGAGAGAGAGCTCACACTTGATTCCTCTCCTTTGAACGTCTCTTATGAAAGGTTGTTGCCCATCATTCGTGACTTGCCAGAGTTTAAATGGCCAACACTGATCCAGACGGATCCCTCCCAAAGAAATAAATCATTACGGTGTGATTATCATAGAGATCATGGGCATGAGACCAATAGATGTTGAAGCCTGAAGTTTATGGTGGAAAAGCTTAACAAAGCGGGACACCTCAAGAGGTATATCATATAAATTGACCACGGGGTGGAATCAGGGCAAGCTACGGATAGAGTTACAGCCGGTGCGGCAGCCCCGTCACAATCTAGACTAGCCATTAACCATATACTAGGAGGACTGCCTGACGAGAAGTATCAGTCTAAGCGCTAACAAAAGAAGCTCTTGAGAGCCGCCACAGTTAAGGCCCGGATAAATGTTATCCATGCAGAAGGTAGACATGAAGAAACCAATCCAATAGATGACCCCATATCCTTTCCTCCTGTCAACTCGAACAGGGTTATTGTGCTCCACTATGATGCACTGGTACTCACCCTTTGAATTAACGGTTTGAAGTGTATAAGGTACTAATAAATCCTAGCCGGTCACGTCGGACTTACATTGCAACTACTGCTTCAGAGTATATGAAGCTTTTCTCTTAGGTATGGTGAACTCAACTGGGCGAATCCTCTTTAGTTTTAATGAGTGCGACTACCATAACTTTAGGAGATATCGCTCCTTGTAAGCAAACTAGTGAGCAATAGGTTCACGTTCCTAAATCGTCGAACTTAGGGACACCTAGCCATAATGGGGAAACTGTGATTTTACACTCAGCTGGCCATCCTTCAACCTACCACCAAGCAGTTAAGCTATTTGACTAGCATTGCGGGTAGTTGATCTTTAAGCAGATGATTGGTAGCCGACAATGTTGCTCCAGCTATTTATGTAAGGCAGAGAGGGAGATGAGCAGCGAAAGCCTCCCCTCGAAGATCAAACCCCCGCGTAGCAATCATAATTCGCCGCCCTAGATTAAGGTGGAAGAGAAGGAATCCATTTGTTTGTGGATCCCTGGAAAAAGTAATGTTGGGCCAGGTAGAAAAAGTTCACTTATGAGCTTTCTTACGTCGATGAAGAAAGGCTGATTCTGAGTCATGTTGTTGAATAATATAGATGTATTCACTTAGAGCCACTCAAATATGATTGGGATTAACCCGACGGTGGCCTCTCACAAACTAAATATTATCCACAAGAGCCGGACCGAGTCAAGACGAGAGAAGTGGTGGTTTCCCTCTAGATCCACTATCGGATCATTTAAAAGCGAGAAGTAAAATAAACTTGATGGGGCGGTTCGCTGGAAGAAGTAAAGTACCTCAGATGGCCCCAGCTAACATGGTGGTGGTTCAGAAAGTAGAAGTGGTAGGTGTGTATGAGTGCAGCGACCTCGGCTGAAGCATGCCTAAAAGATAGCTTCCACCACTTTATGTATGAGTTAAATTGTTGATGTCTTAGCTGGCATGGAATACGTAGTTTAAGACGGCTTTCTGCTGGGTATCATCAAATTCCCATGCACCCGCCTGATGTAGAGAAAATGACCTTCATTACACCGCACGGGTTATATTGCTATGATGTGATGCCTTTTGCTTAAAGAATCATACAGGAATTCTTATCAAAGATTGATGGCTGAATGTCCAGGTTCTTGTTGGGCAACCTGATGGAGGCTATATGACGATATCTGCTTGTGAAATCAAAGGCGACCGACCACACCAAGCATGCCAAAAGGCCTTTGGTACATTGCAAGGTATGACATGAAACTTCGATACGCTGAAATGTGCATTTAGGTCGGTTCAAGCAAGTTTTTAGGCTTTATGGTGACTGAGAGGGATAGAGGCCAATCTCATTCAACTCAAACTATAAATAATGGACTCTAAGGCTCCTACCTCCTAGGAAAGAGTGCGGCCATTGATGGCGGGTTGACTATCTCATTTGTTCATATCCCATTCACATGCGGTTAAAACCATTTTTCATGCTTGGGAGAGCTAAAGGCAGGCTAGAATGGGAATGTGACCGAGCCCCTTCGAATCAAACAATATCTTCTGAGATCGCCAGTGCAGCTGACACGAGAGCGGGCGTACACTTCTGCTACAGCGGTGTTAGGAGGCCTCGGCAGCTGTGCTGACTTTGTTCATAGAGATGAAAAGCGAAGCGAGACAATATTATTCTTGACCAAATCTATCTGAAGCGAGGAAACCACGGTATATATCTCGAGCAGGGTAACACTAGAGCTAAGAAGCTTTGCCCATACTTCCAGGCACACCACATAGTAGTCGTCTTGACCAATCTCCCAGTGTGGGCTTACTATACACAGTGAACTATCCACGGAGGATGGCTGTGCTGGGAGATTGAACTAAATTGAATTAGATATTCGATTATAAACCTGCTTAGCATTGAAGGCGGAATCACGACATATTTTTCGCAGAACTACCACAACTAGATATGGACCGGATAATAACTGGATGGTGGATCCTTAATGTGGACGGTAGCTTCTTTGAACGGCGGAGTGGAGCTTTACAACTTTCTAAACCTATTTGGAAGAAAGGATAGAGCAAGCCATACGACTAGACTTCCCGTGTCTATGTGAGGCGAATACAAAAGCGATCCTAGTGAGATTACCGACCTCTTAAAAGTGCGTATCCTCATAAAAACTCATCATATCTCGGTGACTCTCAGCGTGGTGGGACGGGTAAATGGAGAATCTGGCTTAGAGACAAACGCATGGTCAGTATACCGTCTGTTCGATGATGACTAGGAACTTTTAGCTTAAAAGCTGAACTGTCGAGGAGCTAGAATGAAAAATGACCCTTTGATAACGTGCGTCCATCCGATAAAAGCGGTGTTCCTTCCTATCTACTACCCGATCGGCTGTTTGTCTCTATTACAACCCGACCCTGATGATCAGATAAACGAAGCATCCCTTCGTAGCTAGCATAATGCATTATTTGAGCTCGGGAGAGCTTTCCGGATAAATCGGGTTGAAGCCATGAATTCGAGTCAAACGGCTAGGTTTTTCCATATAAACTAGCAATTATATAAGCGGTCTCTGTTGGTATCTTAGTGTCTCACCCCTCGCGAGGGACGATTATATCTTGGAAAAACTCCATGAAGAGGATATCGGGAAACCATCGAGTGCGAACTTTGGATTCATAGGGCCGATACATAAGTTATTATTAGCGAAAGTGGGACTGTTGCCAGGGCACAAACCCCCATCTCTCAAAGGTGTCTAACTTAAGATCTAACCACCTCTGACCGACCTTGCGAGTAGGGAACGATATAGTTGGACCACTGCCTACATCTGACGTAGAAAAAGCGTGGTGATTACCGCAGACTACCCAGCAAATGGATGAAGTGAGGCCTTCCGCCCGATCAAAGATAGGGACGTCATCCAATTTGTGTGGAAGAATATTGTCTGCCGGTTCAGAATACCTCAGTTGATTGTAACTGAAAATGGGCCATGGTTTAATAACCCAAAGTATATAGAAATTTACGCCATGGGTTTGAAAATGGAAGCATACTCAACCATGGTACACGGGAAGAAGCAATGGTAGGCGAAGCATCTAACAAAACTCTCTTGACAGCTTTGAAAAAGTGTTTACATTCGGCTAAGGGAAAGTGGGTAGAAGAGCTACCAGGAGTTCTTTGGGCCTACATAACAGTGTCGGCCAGAATAGGATATAGCCGTTCGCCCTTACCTGGGATGGGCAAATAATTCTCTGAGGAGATTGGTATACCCACATTTGAGGGCGAAATCCGCCGAAAAAGCTGATGTTGAAGTCGTCACCCCAGGCTTAGACTCATGACCTGAGACCTTGAGCTTAGCGGGTTACGGATGTGTCATATCTTCATCGTTCAAACAAAGGCCCGACAAACTATGCATAACAAGCATGTAAATGCGCATGCGGTACTCGGGCAGGACCTAGTCTGCTTGAGAAGGGTCTTTGAAAACATGGCTGACCTAGTGGTTGGAAAATTCCAACCATATTGGGAGGGGCCACACGTGATCGCAAGAGTGGGACTAGCCAGGTCATGCTCATTAAATAAACTAGACGGGTCACCTGTGCCCAGAATGTGGAATGTTATGCACCTTAAAAGGTATTATCAGCAAAGTTTTCTTTAAGGGGGTTATCAATAAAATTTCCTTTAAAGTATTTTATTTCAATCCTTGGAATATTACCAATCAAGTGTCCTTTAAAGGCAGTATTTCCTTCAATCTTTGGAATAACCCCCATTTTAAAAGACTAGATTTGGCTCTAAGGCTGCTAGCACTTTCAAAAGACCAGATGTGGCTCTAAGCACACTAGCACTCAAAAAGACTAAATATGGCTCTAAGTGCTGGCACTCTCAAAAGACCAGACTATGGCTCTAAGCCTGTTGGCACTTTCAAAAGACCAGATGTGGCTCTAAGCCTGTTGGCACTTTCAAAAGACCAGATATGGCTCTTAGCCTGTGGCACTTTCAAAAGACTAGATATGGCTCTAAGCCTGTTAGCACTTTCAAAATACCAGATGTGGCTCTAAGCATGCTAGCACTTTCAAAAGACTAGGCTAGCTCTTGGCACAAGCGCGCTTTGAGGCAAGACTAGCTCTGACTACCGCTAGCACGCCTAAGCACGAGTGGTGACTTTTGGCCACTATTGGCTATGGCTAAGCCCTAAGAAATGGTGCCTCCTTTATTGACCTAGGTGTGAACCCTATTAGCTTCTAGCTCTTATAAAACTTAACATTGAAATACCAAAGCAACTATCCTAGTCAAGATTTGTGAATAGGATGTGAAAGAAAAGGGATACATTGCATGAGTAAAAAAGAAAATCATATTTCATTAATACGTAGATGAGCGTCAACAATTACATGAAAGTTCATATATATTATAAGCTGACCAAATGGGGCCCCCATAAAAACTTTAACAAAGAAAGAAGAGAAAAGAAAATAAGGACAAAAAGTAAGCTCGATCACCCAGGCGGGAGGCACTTCTCTTAGGTTTCTTCGTAACCGCTCTGATCCACCTCGGATTTGTTGGCCTGGAGTGGCTACTAAGCCCAGGGGCACTCTAGATCATGAAAAACTCTTGAGAAGTGGAGCCGGAGGAGTCGGGTATCTGGATTGAGGAACTTTTAGTTAGTCTCCACATATGTTGTGTTTGATTATGCAACATGTCAGTAGCCATAGGCAAAGATCAACTCCAAGGCCTTCTGGTAGTCCTCCTCCATAAAAAACTACCTTTGTCTTCTTAGGCTTTGGGACTTGAGGGAGGACTTTTATCTTTTGTTGCCAGATTTCTAGAAAAAGAAGTTCCTTCAACCTCATCCCTAAGCCTAGCCTCCTTTACAACTGCTAGGGAGTCTTGAACCCTAGCTAGCTCATCCTCCGCCCGCGCCTTTGCTTCACCTGCTGCGACCGCACCTAGCCGGGCAGCCTGAGCCTCTTCTTTATCCTCATCCCTCTCATTCCCCGCAGCTATGGCCCTCTCTATACCCTCCTTGGCCTTCCGCTCCTAGTGGGACTTGGCCTTGGCCTTGCCTAGGCCGTCCTTTAGGGTGTGGTGCTTAGAGGCAGCGGATCGAGCATAAAGCCGCAGCTTCTCGGCATCTTCAGAGCCTGTGGTGGCGACTCCCCATTATGACGCCCAAAACCAGGGGGGTCCATTGACTACCAGTCGACCGTGGAACCTGCAAGTGGAGGTCGGGTGCAGCGCCACTTTAGAAAATCGAGGCGAGTCTCCTTTATGCGGGAGCTCTACGAAATGCAAAACCTGTATAAACCTGTCCCAATCAACAATATATGCAATATATATATCAATAAACCATAGACCATCATTGTCTTTCAACACATATATCGAACTATATCGATAGTTTGAAGTTGGAATGTTTACTCTTAACAACATATATTAAAATACTCAAATTCTAATACATGTAAATATCATCAAAGCCACACCCGGCTTTCTTCTTATCAACTCAAGGACGAGGCGGAGTCTTCACGCCTTGCGCTCCGCATTGCACGAAGGGGTCCAGCGGGGTGAGCTAAAGCTCGGTGGGGAGAATCGCCACCAAGTGGGCTACTCACCACCCTAAGTGCAGTGCAATGTTCAATTTAAACACACATTCAAGCAAATGCATGATCCTGCTTGAGATGTCTACATGACCGACTCGGATCAAGTCCTCAGAGCTCTCTCACACTACCTTTAGCCTGTATGAGAATTATTAATTTATTAGTGGGCAACCCTGGAAGTGAATATATATATCAATTGGGCGCTCAGACTGATTGATATATATTGGTGTTGTGGACTACCCTCCGTGAATAAATATCATTTGGGCGCTCCATTGATTGATATATTCTTTAATTTAATGGACTACCCTCAGATGAATAGATGACTATCCATTTGGGCGCTCAGACGGTTGATATATTATTTAGTTTGGACTACCCTCGATAATTTACATTTTAGACTACCCTCGAACCTTATTTCTCTAGACTCATCTGTAAAATATTCTATATTCTTAGGATGTTCCGGTGCATATGGAATGCATATGCCGAGTTCGATTTAGTCTAAATCACATGCAAATATATATACATGAATATATTTACATAAACTTTAAATCACATCAAAAATTAGCTCACTTGGGCTAATGATCATACAGTAATTTAATTTAAATCCTTTCGGCTTGACACGTACTTTCCGCAATATATATTTTTAGAATACTATTAAAGGGAATAGTGAAACCCTAGTTTACTATTCTAGGAGAAAATCTAGCTCTTAGGTTCACTTAGTGAACCCGCAATCCACAAGCCATTCAGAGCCCCGAAGCATATCAAACAAGCATTTAATACTGCAAATTAACACCCATCACAACCAGAGCAACTAATTATTTTAAAATGTCACGCGCGAGAAAAATCCCAAATAAATTCCCACAATTCGATTTATGTTTTAGGACCGATCAACTCAACCCTCTGACCTCCAAACTAACAGAAAACTTGTCGAAAAACCCTTAAAAATGGGAATAAAACACAGTAGGAGAAAATCCTCTTGGGTTGTCAAAAGCTTCATGGCAAGGTCGCGGCCTTTGTTGTTCCGTCGAGCGTTTTCCCTTCTTGCTCCAAAGTCCGCTAACGGTCGGATCGCCCGGGATCTTAGAGAGAAGTCAGACCTTCTCACACCTAAAACCTCCATTTTGCTTCTATCTCACCTCGGAGTCTCCCTCCCCGACCCTTGCCTCTTTCTCTCTTTTGAAGAGACTGGCCTTGTAGCACTTTTGGCATGTAGTGACTTAAACCATTTTAATTATTAATTCCCACTTCTTTCACCAGTTTTGACATTCGGCACTACCTCGGCCATCCATTTCCATCATTTCTCTACTCATACCACTTATGGTACATGAGTACTTGTTATATGTGACTTTCGTCGCATCGAAAATCATTTTACGGCACCCGAAATGCGATGCCTCGTAAAACGTGCCAACTCCGACTGTCTCGGAATATTACGAAATTTTACGTGCTAACTAGATTTTTCGAGACGATTCCAACGGTACAATCCGTTTCGTCATCCGAGATCTAGAGAATAAATTACGGATTTTTTTAGCTGAAATAACAATTTTATAACAAAATTACGATTTTGCCCTTTTTCCAAAATTTGGAATTTCTCGGGTCTTACATTCTCCCCCCTTAAAAGAGGAATTTCGGTCCAAATTCCAGGACAATCCCTATGCTCACATGCATATACAAGCGATGCACTCTACCATGCATGTAACTAGTATTTAAATCTCAAACATTAAACCACGTACCTTCATCCCTAAACGAAGGATAGGTAGCCCGCATCGTGTCTCGCTCCCACGTTGACTCCTCACTCCACGGTGCACGCCATAGCACTCTCACTAGCCTCCTGGAGTCTTGCGTCGCAAGACAGTCCTGACTATCAACTATACTGCTTGGTCCCCTCCTCGAAGGTCCCATCCCAGTGTCAATATCTACTTGTCCCCAATCCACCACATGAGCTGGATGCTGGGTATATCTCGGAGGCGTGGAGGCAGTGAGCGCCTCGTGGGCGCTGACGTCTTTGGGCGATGTGCCAAGTGCATAGCAGTGTCTATCCTCTCAGTATCTCGAAAGGCGATAAACCTCGGCGATAGCTTTAAGATTGCTTGCCGAACTGACCCTCCTCTCTTAGGATTCACCTTGAGAAGCGTGATCCTGACCTGAACTCTAAGAGATTCGACGTGGCCATCATCATAGCTCTTCTACCGGCTCTGTGGGTGAGAAGGCAGCTATCGTATCAAGCTCTGCCTTCTCGAGAGGTGTCTCTAATCATATCAAGACCGAGTGATGAGCTCTCTCACCTCGGTCCAACATAACGGTGATCTACGGCCTCCCGTACAATGCCTCATATGGTGCCATTGGTATACTACTTTGATAACTCTTTGTTGTAGGCGAATTCTACTATCAGGCAGTGTCCTTTAACCTTATGACTCGGGACGTATGCTCGCGGCGTGTCCTCCGACACACGTGTATGTCAAGTGCGACACGTATCCTACACAACCCTTGGCGGGTGTATGCGTATTACTTCGCAGTCGCGATGTTGACAATCGATGAACATCAGCTAATCCATGTCATGAATGACATCCATTATACGAGCCCTTTGCCAGCTCGACAACCTGATACAATTTCAAGAGGTATCAAACCTCGAGTCACCCCAGGCTCTATCACTCGGCTCTCGGTGTGCGTGATAACACGTCCGTGTGTTTTCATCTCGGTGACATAACTCTTCGACTCACACTTTGGGCTATTTTGTTCATGATTCAACTATAGGATTTTCCTTGGACGTAATCCTAAAGAACCATTTCGGCCACTCACGAGAGTGGCGAATGGCCAAATGCAGTGCACCCACGCTGGAAGCAGCGCAATGTACCGTGCACACGAGCGCCAATGCCCTCTTGTGACACCCCTATCCAGGGTCCACCATGAGCAAAAATCTCGGAGGTCTTACACTCATGTCTGACCTGTCAATTCGACTCTACCCCAGACCCTGGGAAGAACATCTATACCCGGCTTCTCTAAAGGCCTTAACCTCTAAGCCCAAATCCCATGCCGTGTCGAGTATGACAACCCGGCCTAGGTCTCAGTTACTGACAACCCGATGGCTGTCGACTCATCCATTTCAACGACATTAACAACAATGTGTCTACCATACTAAAGATTAAGCTACGCCTGTTGCGTAACAACGATCTATCGACTTGACCCACACTCACAGCCCCTCGGCCTATACGTGTTGTTGGAAGTGCTTGTATAACACACCTAAACCAGAGTGATTCCTCTAACCCTTACCCGGGGTGTGGAGGAATGGCCTGTGCACTCTCTCATCCTACGGCCTAGCTTGGGATTGCATTGTCCCAGGTATTGGGATCACGTCTGCAGGGAAATCCGTCACTCATGTTGATCATGGCCCAGTGCGAGAAACTAGTGTGAAGCGAAGTCTTACACGCCTCTTCCCTGAACTAGGAGAAAGTTGATCCTCCCTCTTGTTACCAACACCCGTATCCAGTGTTCTATGTGTCCTCGATTTCTCTACCTGCATGGTTGGGGCCGTCTGACCATGGAGTCCATATCCCGTAGGCAAAATCCTACAATCCTGCCCCGAATGGACAACTTCAGCCCATTCTCACATCTCTTGTAATACCCAGCCAATCCCACGAAGCTACGTATCTCGAAGATTGGCATTCGGTCTCTCTGGCATCAACTTTGCCTCCAACCTTCTCTAGATTCGTGACGCTCACGGGTCTTGACGCAGTATCCCGAAAATCTCCCCTCGATGAAAGCTAAAACTCGCACTTCTTGAGACTTAGTGTCCTAGTTGATGGTCTCTTAACGGTTGTAAAACAATTCTCAAGTGATACTCCATGCTCCCCACTCGGCCAGGAGTATATCAAAATGTCATCCACGAAGACTATGACGAGGGCCCGATCTAAATAGGGTTGGGAATACCACATGCAGCAGAGATCCATGAATGCACGTAACGCATTCGTCAATAATCCAAAGGAGCATCACTAGTAAACTCAAAGGAGTGTCCATAAGCGTCTGGCGCTATCTTGAGATATCTGTCTCCTAACCTCGGTACGATGGTAACGAGTACGAAAGTCTATCTTGGAGTAGACTCGCACTCCTCTCAACTGATCAAACAAATCATCAATCTGGAGTACTTAGTGCCAGATTACGGATCATAATCTTGTTATTTTGTAGTCAATGCACAGTCGAAGGGTCTTGCCCTTCTCCTTCATAAGTAGAACCCGGAGGCGCCCCATGGTGAAGTGCTGCAGGTTTCATAAACCTTGTCCAATGGCCCTTGCTAGACTGCGGGTTCTGCCAGCAACTCAGCGGTGCCACCATCATGCAAAGTCATAGAGATGGTTGTAGTCTCCAGAATTAATAACTTCCGATCTGAGATCATCCCTGTGAGGTAGTCCGGGTAGCTAAATACGGAAAACATCCACATATTCGCAAACTACTCGAGGTATATCTAAGTCTAGTCTCACCTCGTCCTCTAGGGTAAGGCTTGCTAGCTAACCAGCTAGCGTACGACACTTGGACTCATGCTGTTGTGCAGGCGAAACGTCATGCTGTACACACGAGAATACCATACGATTCACAGTCCTGCGTATGGCGAGGTAGCCACTCATGCGCTCACAATCGATACTGACCCTGGCTTCTCCGGCCAATCCATCCTCTCGGGATGACCTCGAACTACGACATGTCAGGAATCCTCAAGTCCAGTGAGTGATCCCGAGATCTCTAACTGCGACTCGACTATCATTCTTATTCTCGCCACACTAATCCCTAGGGAGATTCATTCAGCAGCTCCTCTAAAGTCTCTGGGGTCCTTGCCCATTTCCACCCTTATTTGGGCCTCATTCTCTAGCTAGAACGCAGCTAGTCTAATCCTGGTCGCGTCAGAGGTAACCTCCATAGCCTCTAACACCTTCTCGATCTGTGAACGATGGTGGGTCCACCATGAATCTTTTCCCCATGTGAATGTCGGAGGATGACACGCCCTAAACCTCTGGGGGTTACTAGGATCTTCACGTCTCCATGCTATGCTGCTTTTGTGCTGTAACATTCTAACAATAATACCTCTGTACCAGTGAAAGTCCATTGATCAAACATGATTGTGCACGACCCGGTGCCAGTGGGCGTTCTCACGTCCTCGACACCGTACTAATACATTTACCGCGATTAACATGGCAACAAGAGTCATCTGACTTTCATTTCAGTCTAACTAGCAATGCACATGCCAATAGACTTGACAACCATGAACTGACCCGTCCATTTCCTAAGTGACGCTAAATTCCAGCCACTCAATCATTTCATTATCCAAATCCCTAAGGTCATAATTCGCAACGCCCCATTCTTGCCCTTTTCCAATACGCATTTACACCATGCATATTATGCTCTACCTTGACGCTACCGCGCCAATCCACGATTTCCAATGATAGTTAAACCAATACAATCTAAGGCATAACACGGCCAGAGACACTAGTCATACACATAACCCGGTGTATACGCAATCAATTTGCCTTTAAAATGTTATTTCCGCAAAATTTTATTTTCAAAAATTTTGATTTTTGAAAATTTTATTTTTAAATTTTATCAAATTTTTTGATTTTATTTGAATTTATTTAATTTAATAAATTTTTTTTTTGAAAAAAATTTTATTTTACAATGAACAGTGTTCATTTGGTATTCGGGAAAAAAGCGAGTCAAAGCGGATCGAAAATGGGTGAGTGCACCGGGTACTGCGCGAGAGCCCGACCCGGGCGCGCGGGCAGCGGCGCGGCGCCTTCGGGTACGCGGGCACGTGCCGCGCTTCTTTGCGCCTGCCCGCGCGCCACGCCGTCCGCCGCGCCCGCCTGCGCTGCTTACTGCTGCTGCGCGCATCAGCTGCGCTTCCCGCGCACGCCCACAACGCGCCGCAGCCGCTCACGCCCGCACTCTGTAGCGCCCAGCCGCGCCAACGCGCCGCCGCGCCAGCGCCGTCCCGCCCGGTACCGTCCAGCGCGCCCAGCGCCCATGCCCTTCTTTGTACTCGTGAGCACGATGGCTAATATTACCATCTGATCCTTGCTACCTACTGTCTGCTCCTGATGGCGTATTGTAACCGCAGTCTAACCCCGGCATTAATTCCATCACATAACACCCTACGATTCATGTTATCTGTGCCAGCGTCTGACACACTTCACAAAAAAATCCAATCACCTGAAACACACCAACACATGCATGCGGTGTCCTAGTGTTGTCAGTGAATTTCCTAAGGTAATCTCATACTGTCACGTATCATCAGGCACGCTAGTGGTGATGTCTCATCATTATGGCCTAAGCCCAAATTTTCTATCCATAGGTTCCCATAAGCCTATACTCCCGCATGCCACCACCTAGTGGTGATGGATCTCTGGCCAGGAAACCACTGCAGGTATTCGTATGCTAGCTACGATGCACCAAGTTGTGAGCCCCAAAACCCGGGGGTCATTGACTACGAATCAACCATGGGAATACAAGTGGAGGTCGGGTTGCCGACATCACTTTAGAAAATCGGGCGGAGTCTCCTTTATGCACGGGGAGCTCTGCAGGCTAAAACACAATATGCTTGACCCAATCAACAATATATGCAATATGTATATATCCAATACGGCCACTTGGGCCCATCAAGCTGTGCTCAAGCTTTATATACTCCACGTATGTCAAATAGTTTGAAGTTAATGTTTTACTCTTTATCTGACGTATATTAAAATGCTGGTATCGTGTAAATATCGTGGCCCTTTTAGAGCTTCTTGCTTATCAACCTCAGGACGAACCGTCTTCACGCAGCTCACGTACACCGAAGGGGGTCCCACGACGGGGGTGAGCTAAAAGCTCGAGAATACGCCCTAAAGTGGAAATTCTTCGTAGCTACAAGTGCGGTCGATGTTAAATTTAAACACACACATTCAAGCAAATGCATGATCTACTTGAATGTCTACACTTGACCAACTTCCGGATCAGTCCTCACCCGACTCTCTCACACTCGCTAAGCCTCGTATGAAATTATTAATTTATTAGTGGGCAACCATAGATGAATATATCAATTGGGCGCTCGACGATTGATATATATTAATTGTTTATTAATTTCTTATAGATGAATAAATATCAGTAGTGCATTCAGGCCGGTTGATATATTCTTTAATTTGTGGACACTACCCTCGGAATGAATAAATATCAAGCGGCGCTCGACGGTTGATATATTATTTAGTTTGGACTACCCTCGATAATTTACATTTAATTCTTACTCCGGCATTATTTCTGCAGGCTGAAATACCGTGCGGCTCATTCCTATATTCTTAGGATGTTCAGTGCATATGGAATGTATGTATGCCGGTTCCAATTGATCCTAAATCACATACAAATATATATACATGAATATATTTACATAAAACTTTAAATCACACATCAAGAAATTAGCTCACTTGGGCTAATGATCATACAGTAATTTAATTTAAATCACTGCGGCCAACACGTCTTCGCAAAAAATATATATTTTTAGAGCAGCATTAGGGAATAGTGAAACCTAGATTTACTATTCGGAATCGCAAAACAGGTTCGACTTAGTGAGCCACTTGATGCGCGTAGATTCGACTGAAAGCATATCAACAAGCATTTAATGCACAAATTAACACCCATCACAACCAAACAGCCCCTAATTATTTTACGGGCAGTCACGACCACAGAGAAAATCCCAAAATAAATTCCCACAGTCGGTCCCATGTTTTGGGACCGATCGGCGCAACTTTCATGGCCTCAATACTTAAACGTCAGCCGCCAAAATGGGAATAAAACACAGAAGTAGGGAGAAAATCCTACCTCTTGGAGTTGTCGAGCTTCATGAACCAGGGTCGCGTAGCACATTCGCGTAAACGTTTTCATACTTCTTTCCGAAGTCGTATGATCGGATAAATAGGGATCTTAGAGAGAAGTCAGACCTTCTCACACCTAAAACCTCCATTTTTGCTTCTGCTCCTCACCTCCGTCTCCCTCCCCCAGCCACTGCCTCTTTCTCTCTTTTTGAAGAGACGGCACTGTAGCACTTTTTGGCATGTAGTGACTTAAACCATTTTTAATTATTAATTCCCTTCTTTATGAGTTTGACGTTCGTGACTATTGCCAATAATCCATTTAAATCATTCTCTACTTTTCATCTGCTTATAGAGTACGTGAGTACTTGTTATATCATGACTTCGTCGCGCCAGTATTTCACGGCACGTCGTGCCTCGTAAGCGTGCCAAGCTCGGAGCTGTGCCGGGAATGTTCGCAGTACTACGTCTTCTTAGATTTTGAGCGATTCGAAATTTTAATCCGTTTCGTCATCCGAGATCTAGAGAATAAATTACGGATTTTTTTAGCTGAAATAACAATTTTATAACAAAATTACGATTTTGCCCTTTTTCCAAAATTTGGAATTTCTCGGGTCTTACACCCCATGTTGTGTGCCATATTCGAATAAGCGTGACAACCTACAAGAAAATTGAAAGAAAATCACAACATAAGACTCCGCGATCAAGTATTGGAGAGGGCAAACCATACCCGACTCGGTAGATCTGATTAAAGTCATGGTTGCGAAGGTATATTTCGTCTTTAGCCATGTGCTGATAAGACTTTTTATCAAATACTTGGGGAAGGAGATGGGTACTCTTGAGAACACGCCACCACCGGTATCTGAGGTTGAGTGGGGTAAGTCGTAGCGTATTAGCGATAGAAGTGTCCCTCTGGTTGAAGGGGTTCTAACGGTCGATAATTGACTGGGTGGCATCAGGACCAGGAACAGATGTGTTCGCCGAAGGCTGATCCCACTTCATCGGATTGACGAGTGAGTTCAGCACCAGCTTGCTAAGGCCTTGGCACCAGGCTCGTTTGCAAACTGGGCGAGAGCGACTCAATATTTGCCTTTGAGGAAGCCTCTCACAACTCCATCAGCATTTACAGAATTTTGGTGGAATACCATCACTGCGCGATAAAGCATCTCAAGAAGCATCTTGGGCGACACCCTCCAATGCCAGTAGGGCATCGGAGGCTCATTCTAGGGAGTCCATAGCAATTATTTCTGGGCTCCTCCGAGCCTTTTCATCTGGGCCAAACTGCTTTGGGCGCTTTCCGCTAGATACTTTAGAGCCGGGGGTAGTCTCCCCCTGAGCACTCATTGCAGCGAGCATCCTGCCTGAAATCAACGGCCTAGGCTGAACATGCGTCCTCTCTTTCCTCAGTCAGGTCACTAGCGTTTGGATCCACCAAATCCACAAAGCCCTCAATCCCTTTTGTGACTCTGATCTTTCCTTTTCTTTTTCTTCTTCGCCACCTGGGGGCAAGCGAAGTCTTGTTCGTCAGGTGATTAGCGGGGGTCGGACAAAGATGGCGGGGTTTCTTGGTAGTCTTGGCTTGAGGCTCTTAGCGGACCCACTTGTGCGGAGCTACCCGAGATTGACTTTGGGAGGTCGACGGAGTAAAGTGATGTTGCCCCAACAAGCTCTGTTGGCAATGGGCGGGGGATGACGGAACTATGTAAGGGAAGGGGATGGAGCTTAAGTCATGCAAGTTCTTCATAGATAAGAGGAGCTCGTGGTTGCGCTCCCCCTTAGTGATCTCTAGAAGCCGTTTGATTTGCTCCAGACTGGCCTTCTCCACCTATCTAACCAGTTAGCCTCGCTTGCGTTTACCTACAAAAATTTCAGAAAAGAAGAACATGTCAAAACACGCAAAATTACAGAAATGAAGGGCATGTAAAAAACACAGATGGCCTTGGAAAGTATAAGTCCCGCCAAGCTGAAATGAACCTCGGAGTGAGAGAGACTGATTCAGGTCAAAAGGAAGCCCTAGAGAGCTCAGTGTCTCGTACCATAGACCTTTAACCAAAACATCACTTCGGTCTTGAGGGAGTTCGGGAGCCTGGTTACAAATTGTAGATGAGGGCTATGGCACGAATACATAGATAGAGGCCCCCAGATCAATCTTTAAAAGTATAAAGCAAAAACAAATCTCTACCATCGAGAAATATCCATTTGGTGAAAGTTTAACACATTGCAGCCTATAAGAATGTAAAAGATATTCGGATGTACAAGTGCAGGAGGTGCCCTAGTATAGTGTAGGAACTGCTTCACCAAAGAGGGTAAAGGAGGCAAAGTTCAATGGCAAACTGCTCTCGGGTAAAATAAACGGCATAATCTACTGCTCCCATTGTTGAGGTAGCCGTGCCGTTTGACATCTCCAATATGATGGCGGCAGGGACTTGTCTGAAGGACCTCAAGTCCTCTATGGCGGCAGGGACTTGTTGTGGGCGTTTCCCGAGGGGTCCCCCTCTTACCTTGACGATTAGTGGAAGCCTTTTTCACGACCTCTACCATTCTATAGGCAGACAAGCAGGATAAAAGGGGATAAACGAAAAGACAAAAAAGTCCCCCTGCGGAGGTCAACAACCCATGCTTGACGAAACCTAAGAACACCACCAGCGAATGATGTTCGCACCCTCAAGAAGAAACGAGAACTTTCTGACCCAAAAATACTCTACAAACAGAGACACAAAAAACATAGTAAGGGCTATACAAACGAAGTTTGAGAAAACTCACTCGAAAATTGAAAGCAGTCGAGGGACCTCTGATGATTACCTTGAAAGAAAAGTTTGTTGAAGCACAGGAGAAACGAAATTGCAACATCTGGGCTTTTTGTGAAATGGTAAAAGCTGACACTCGGAGCCCAACCTATATATAGAGTTGAAACACCAGCAGTATATTAAATGTGCCGTCGAAACCATCATCACGCCGAACATGGTAGAGGAAGCGTCTCGGCTTCCCATGCGCTTTGTATCAAACACGCTTCACCTTAGCGTGTTTGATATGCGTGATTTTCCAGTCCTTCGACTGCTACCAAGGTTTAAAACACAGTATTTTCCCTAACTGAAAAATCACGAAATTCCAACCGGTGAAATGGGGGGCATTGTGGATACCATGGTCTTTAGATCTACTACTCAATGGGCCCAGGGGCCGCTTGGCCCATGTTATGAAGTTGCTCAAGCCCACTTACCATATTAAAGTCAGGGCGCCACCCGGCGGAGAATCTAAAAGCCGAGGACGTCTTCCCGCTAGATTAGCTCAGGGACGAAGGCGCGTCCCAGAATTTTAAGTTACTGACCAGTCATCCTACCGCATATGAGAAGTTCATTATGGATAAGTATACAAAGACGAAAAATACGCAAGAGATATTTATCAACAGATTTCCCGGTTTCCAAATCTCTTATTTCCCGAAAAGATTAATCCTTGATAAGGAAGAATTAATCCTTGATAAAAAAGAAGAGATTTTATCCATAGATGAATTTTCTTTCCAAAATCGAGGAGAGATTTGTGAACCGCTTTCTATAAATCAGAAATATCACCTCTTGGGAAATATAAACAATTCTAAGCTGCATGTTAAACCACCTTCTTCTTCTCCATCTTTTCTTGACCAAATCATCGGAGGCGGCCGACCTGCTTGTCGTCGGATCGATCCGTTTTTACGAGGATCGCATTGTCTTCGCGATTTGGGATTGGACAGGATGGATGACTAACAAGAACACCGTTTTTAATCTTTGAAAACTATTCTTATCTTCTAAATTTAGTTTTTCTATATTTTTCAAAATAAAAAATTGAGAACTAAATGGGTTCTTAGTTCTCAGTACTTTTTTTATTCTCTTCGTTTTTTGAGAAAAAAAAACAGTTTCTTTTTTTTTGGACGGGGGAGACCCAAGGAAACTTTTATTTTTATATGCGTTTGCATTTTCACTTTGTGCCCTTCCTTTGCTCGGTTTTCAATTTGTGACGTGCTTTCCTAAATGGCATGTAAAGAGCAGGAATTTCCAAACTTCATTAATTAAATTTTATTGTTTCAAGAAAACAATAACATGTCTCTAATGATTAGGTTGTGCTAAGGAAAATGGGAGAACAGAGCTCCAAAAACCCTCCTAAAATCTACTTACTAGATAACCCTAAATAGGCATGATGAATACATAAATAGCATTTAAAAGGGCAGGAATTTTCAAACTTCAACTAAATTCTTGTTGATATTGATTAAATTTTATTGTTTTAAGAAAACAATAATATGTTGTTTAAAAAAAACAATTAAAAGAAAACAATAATATGTTTCTAATGATTAGGTTGTCCCACGGCTGTGCCTAGAAAAATGGGAGAACAGAGCTCCAAAATCCCTACTAAAATCTCCTTTTAAATATTAATAGTAGTTAATAGTTAATACAGATCCCTAAACAAATGGACTGAGCCTAAAGATATGGGTTGGATAAAATAGTAAAGGCCTAGGCCCAACAATTATAAAAATTAAATTATCGTATATTTAATAATTTATATTTATCTAGGTGTCTACGAGGTTCAAGTCAAGTCAACTGGGGCACAGAACTGGTTGTACTCTCAGATCCTCTGCTTACCACTTTCCTTTCTTCACAGGAAATGGCTGAATGTTTGCCTTTCAGTTATAGAGCAAGTCCTGGGAAAATTGACACTTGCTCTCAAGAAGTTGTTGTTGTATGGGGTGTCAAAGATGACCTTGAAGATCTGAAAAATACAATATCAACCATTCAAGCCGTGATCTTAGATGCTGAGGAGCAGAAATCCAATAACCACCAGATCAGTGATTGGCTCAGAAAACTCAAAAACGCCCTTTATGACGCTGATGATGTGATTGATGAAATTGAAAGTACGATCTCTCCGCGGAAAGTTGCAAAGGAATGGGAGCACTGGAAAACAAGGTACACTGATTTATTCTCAACGTCAACTCCACTTTGCATTTCCTTCCAAAATGGGTCACAAAATATAGAAGAACCTGAGAGAGGTTCGATAAGATTGCAGCTGATCACTCTAAATTTAATCTCACCGAGAGAGCGGTGTGAGTGGAGGTAATATGGTAAATAGGAAGGGAGAGATGACCTCCTACGTTGATGTTTCGAATATTCTTGGAAGGGACCTGGAGAAGGAAAGCATTCTGAGCATGTTAATGCAACCAAGCAATGATGAGCAGGAAAATGTTTCTGTCATTCCCATAATTGGGATCGGAGGGATGGGGAAGACGGCTCTTGCTAAATTGGTCTTTAATGATGAAAGGGTGAGGTGAACATTTCGATCAAAGAATGTAGGTTTGTGTATCTGATGAAAGATTTGAAACTGAGAAGTTAACAAAGAAGATTCTTGTTTCTGCAACCAAGGAAAGCGCTCCTGACTTGCTGGATGAATTGCAAACCCAACTAAAGAAATGCATTAAATAATAGCAGATACCTTAACATACTGAATGATGTTTGGAATGATGAGAGAGATAAATGGCTCAAATTAAAAAGAGCTGCTCGTGGGTGGTGCAGATGGCAGTAAAATCGTGGTGACTACCCGCAAAGTCAATTGGCATCCGTCATGGGTACTCTTCCCCCCACAAAAATTAAAAGGTCTTCCCCATCAGGATTGTTTGTCTTGTTGTAAAATGCGCGTTTATAGATGGGAAGGTAAGCATTACTCGAGCAACATAAAACTTGGGGATGAGATTGTGTCAAAAGAAATGCGGAGGGGTTCCTCTTTTGGTAAGGCTTTAGGCTGCTTCCTTTTCGGAAAGGTAGATGAACATGTTTGAGCATCTATGAGAGACAATGAGATACGGAAATCTAAAGAAGATAGAATTCTGCCTGTATTGAAACTCAGCTATGATGAACTTCCGGCTTGCTTAAAACAATGTTTTGTCTTTTGTTCATTGTTTCCAAAAGTAACCATGAGTTGATCCAATTTTGGTTGGCACACGGCCTCATTCAGCCATCCGGCCGAAACGAGGACTTGGAAGATATCGGTAATGAATATGTCACTGAATTGTGCTCAAGATCTTTCTTTCAAGATGTGGATGATCGTAAATTTTTTGTTACTTTTAAAATGCATGATCTGGTGCATGATCTTGCACAGTCAGTGCACAATTACAATCACTACACTCAAATGATGCAGAAAAACTCCCTCCAGCGAGGTTCGCCATGTTTCTGTCATGGTCAGAAAGTTCTAACACTTGCTCAGAAAATAGACAAGATCAGAACCATTTTGTTTCCTTATAAAGATGGAGGGGCTGCTGGTAAGTCATTTGTGTGTACTTGCGCTTCAAGATTCAAATGCATCCGATATTTGGATTTAAGTGACTCTGATTTTGAGGCGTTGCCAAGCTCCATTGGTAAGATGAAACATTTGAGATATTTAACCCTATTCAGGAATAAAAGGATCAAGAAACTACCAGCTTCCATCACTACCAAGTTGTACCATTTGCGAACATTGATACTTAATTGAATGTGAGCGAAGAATTGACAGTGATATGGGTAACCCAGTCAGCCTAAGATTTTTGTCGGTAACCACAAAGCAGAGAACTTTCCCAGGGAAAGAGAACGGGACGGGATGCTTGATTTCTCTTCGTTGTTTGTGGATTGACAAATGTGACAATCTGGAAAGTATGTTTGAAGGAATACGAGCCTGAATTCTCTTAGAACATTAATTTATTTCAAATTGTCAGAAGCCTGGTATCATTATCAACAAATGTAAAACACCTGATTGGATTAGAATCTGATAATTTACAATTGTGAAAGGCTTGATTTAATGGATGGGGTGGAGATAGAGGAATGGTACTCAGGCTCAGTAGTAGTAGTGGTAGTAGTACTAGACTCCGTTCCTTTATGATCAGCAGAGGTAGCAAATTAGACGCTTTGCCTTTGATGGCTCATCCACAGACCTTTACTTTACCACCCTGCTGCACATATTGCAAAGTTACATTCATAGCTTCAAACATTGCCTAAGTCATTGGAAAATCTCATTTCACTCCAGGAAATTAAGATTAAAGCTGCCCTACACTTTCAGCTTTGCCACAAGGGATGCATCGCCTCCGCTGCACTACGGGTTAGTACTGCATTGCCCATCTCCCACGCATCTGTCGCGATGAGAAGATATTAAACCAACCAACGACCTTTAATTAAATTAGGTAGGCAAGATACCTTCTGATATACTTATAATTGTAATATTCTTGCACTCTTTTCTTTTCTAGTTTTGATTGATTTTTATTCATTTTTGTCATATATGTGATATGAGCAGTGGCTAAAATTTTGGTTTCGGAGAACAAAGCGGCACGTAGGAGAATATTGACTCACCGAGCAACATGTGCGAGATTAGTAAATCACTTCAACAACAAAGACAAAGGAATTTTGAGAAGCTAATTGGGGAGGAGATTTCAGTGCTAAGAGGGCAAGCAAGGCAAAGAAATTAGAATCCAAACAGATTTAGAGAATAAGAGTGTAACCATTTCTGTTATGTTTTGTTAGGATCGTTGTATAAAGGAGGAACTAGTTTAGGTTGGGAGCATTGAAGAAGAATTCAAAATTTCTCATATTTGTTCTTTTTTTTAACCTCATCTTCTTCTTTTGAGATATGTTCTTCCATTTAGTCTCCATTCTCATCAATATGTTTTGAACGTGTTAGTGTATCAGCAGACATTGTCGATTTGTTTTCATTTCTTTATTACCAAGTACGTGAAGTTGTTGTATGGGCGTGAATCATATGATAAAAGTTACGATCAACTATTACAAGCTATGCCCTTGTGTATGGAATTTGAGCCAACCCAAGAAATGGAAACCACTATCAAAATAAAAAGATTGTATTTGATTCTTTGGAAGTACTTAGGAAAGAAAAAAAGTAATAAAAAAATGATTTTTTTTAATATTTGGTATGTAATGAAGAATATTAGAAAAAGTTAAATATAAATAAAATTACTTGAAAATTTACAAATTCTTAAATTATTTAGTTTTTATATTAATGAGTTAAAATAAATAAAATTATATATATATGATTTAACTTTACGTTTATTTTCCTTCACTTTTTTTTCTTTTCTTCTGGTTCCTTCACTTAACTATATCGCTGGTTATATTTATATATCATTATTTCGAGGCTAATGCTATTTGTTAATCTCTTTGTTTCATCTGCTTGGATTCTTCAGGTCAATAATATCTTCATTGTGAGGCGGAATGCGTGAAGGAAGAGGCAGCAAAAAAAAGATCAATTGTGTCCATTGTGGGGATGGGCGGCCTTGGCAAGACAACTCTTGCCAAAAAAGTTTATAATCAGAAAGATGTTCAGCAACACTTCGACTATAGAGCTTGGGTTTATGTGTCACAGGAGTTCAAAGCAAGAGACATTTTGCTTGATATTGCCAATAGTATTATGTCTCTCCACGATACAGAAAAAAGAGACATGGGAGAGAATGAGCTTGGCAAGAAGCTTTGTGATTACCTCAAGGAGAAGAAGTACTTGGTAGTCATGGATGATGTATCGAGTAATGAAGTTTGGAGTCACCCGCGATCACATTTTTCAAAGGCTAAGGATGGGAGCAAAATATTGATCACTAGTCGCAATAAAGAAATTGCTCTGCATGCCACTTCCCAATAATATATCTATCAACTTCGTCTTATGAATGAGGATGAGAGTTGGCATCTCTTTCTCAAAAAACTTTCAGGGATGACTAGTACTACTATTCGTCTGCTAACTAGCTGAGTAAGGAATTGGGAAAATTGTGAGAAAATGCAGAGTTTGTCGCTCGCTATCCTGATATTAGGAGGCTTACTATCACAAAGATAAGACAAAGCCATCTTGGGAGAAAGATCTTTAAGTTACAATGACTTACGGTATTACTTGAAGTCTTGTTTTCTTTATTGTGGGATCTTCCTGGAAGACTCTAAGATTGATATAAGTAAGCTGATTAAATTGAGGTTGGTTGAGGGCTTTATACAGAGAAGGGGAAAAGAAACACTCGAAGACACTGCAGAGGACTACATACATGAGTTGGTCCATAGAAGTTTGATTCAAGTGGCTGAACGAGGGATAGATGGAGGAGTTTTGTCTTGTCGCATGCATTATCTCTTTCGAGACCTTGCTGTTTCAGAGGCTACTAGGGACGCAAAACTTTTTGAGGTACATGAAAACTTGGATTTCACATCTCCTATTAGTATTCATTGGCTTGTTATTCATCAAAATCTCATCAACAATGACATTTCTCAATGCTTGCATAGTTCACAACTTAGATCTTTGGTCTCATTGAATAGAATTATAGGGAAAATAATTTGGGGCATATTTTCAAGAGCATATTAAATTACTTACGGTTTTGAACTTAGGAGAGACAAGACGTAAGCACATGCTCCCACGAGCAATAGGAGAACTCATCCACCTAAAATTCTTGTCAATAAGGGGATTTTATAATATTGTAACGCTTCCATCGACCATTGATAGATTGGTTAATTTGCAAAGTCTTGACTTAGAAGATATTCATTGCAATATACCATATTCAATTTGGAAATTACAGAAATGAGACATCTAGGGTGTCGGGAAGGCAAAGTTTCAAGCCAATCCAAATCCCAACAAGTGTGGCCGAATGGCTATTTGGGTGTGGAGCAACTCACGATCTTGAGCCTTGGCAGAAGGGAAGTTGGTTGGGAGAATGGCTTAGGAAAATTATTTCGGCTTAGGGCTTGATGTTACTTAGTGTTCACTTCATATTTGAAGAAGGATTTTTTGAGTCTATTGGTAAATTGACTTCTATTCGAGTTGTGGTTGTCATTTACAAGCGTTCAAAGAAAACATTAAATCACCCTCACCTCAACATTAGTTCCTGGACTCATGCCTTTCTCGCAACATGCCTACCTTTATGAATTGGCCATGTTGGGGAAAGTTTGAGAAGTTATGAAACAAATTGAATTCTACACTCGAACCTCCTCAAACTCACGAGTTGTGGAAATGCAGAGTTAAGAGATGAGAGTCAAAATGATCCTAAAAGTTGCCATCATGCAATTGTGGATTATGCTATCGATGCATATGTCGGGAAAAAGATGGTATGCTCTTCAGAAGGGTTCCTTCAACTTGAAAGATTAGAATCATATGAGTTACATGAATTAGAGGAACTGATGGTAGAGAAAGGAGCAATGAGTAGTCTCAAAACCTTGAAAATTCGGTATTGTGGAGAAATGAAAAAGCTTCCTCATGGATTGCGACTAACAAATCTTGAGAAACTTTCACTAAAAGGGTCATCATTATGTAACTTTCGTCAGGAAGAGTGTACAACTATGATCTTTGTAAAGGTGTATAAAGTACCAAGTGTCACATTGTAGTATTTTGGAGACTAATGTAGGAAATGATAATTTATGGAACCCGGAATTTGTGGTAGTAAAACAAGGGTACAATTGTCATTTAACAAAAAGGATATGGAAATTAAAATCAAATTAGAGATGGGCCACAATACAAATAACATAAGTTACAATTGCAATATTTAAATGCTTGAGGACTAAATTGCAAGTAAGGGAAAGTGGAAAATATAAAAATGGGAAATAAAACCAAAATTTCATTTTGGTCTCAAAGTTGCCCTAGCAAACCGTAGGAGGAGAAGAAGAGAGCAAGAAGAGGAAGAAGAGGAAGAAGAAGGAGGAGAAGTCCAAAGATCAAGGTATGTTTTGCCTTAGAATCAAGTGTAATTGGATTCCTAGGGCTTTGGTATGGAGATTAGTTGCTCATTTGGTCTAGGTTTTGTGCAAAGATCACATAAACCTTTGAATTGTTGGGGTTATGAGAGTAAAACCAATTGGGAGAAAATAAACATGGAATCATCAAATTATATGGTTTTTATGAAGAATTGGTGGACTAAGTTGGGATTCTTAGTTTTCACCTAAAGGTTTTGTGGTTTGAGTTCCAAAGCACCAATTCAAGTGTTATTGGAGTTGTTTTAGATGATTTCATGATAATTCTTGAGAGGTGTTATGAATTATAGAAGTTGTATGAAGTTAATTGGTAGCAAAGAGTGGCCGTGGCAAAAATGCAGACGAATTTCGGAAGGTGTGCCGGTACATGCAGGGGTGTACGGTACACCCCACCGAGAATAACATGTACCGGTACATGTTCAGCATGTCTGGTACATGCTGACCAGTCTGACATGTCTTGGTACATGTTAGTCTTCTTTCGGCCACATGTGCCCAAAATGCCCAGAATGCTATGTTTTTGTATAATTAAGCCCGAATTCGTACACCGATAGTTTAGGAACCTTAGGAAATGATTAAGAGAGGTTCAAATAAGATTAGAACTCGACAAAAACGTAGCGTACCTCGGCGATATTCGTTGAGCGTGATTAAGTCTAGGAAGTATGTTAAGTTATGCGATTACGTAGGCGATTAATATATCGTCGTATTCGTTTGAGTTGTAGGTTAAAAAGCAAAGGCGGGGAATAGTGTGGAACTGTGCTCAAGCTTAGCAAGCAAAGAGTGAGTGTTCTAAACTCATTTTTCTAAATACTAGTGTATTAGTATTATAAATTGTTTTACACTGGTATTTCATGATTTTGATTTCAAACCATTTTCAAGAAGCAAGCAATGAATTAGAAAGCAAGCAAATGGTTTTGATTTAAACCATTTTTGAAAAGCAAGCATTGGTTTTAAATTGTAAAGCCATAAATAAACAAGTAAGCGAATGGTTTTGAATAATTAAACCATTTTTCAAGCAAGCGAAACAAGTAAGCAAATGGTTTGAATAATTAAACCATTTTTTCAAGCAAGCAAGCAAGCAAGTAAGCAAATGGTTTTGAATAACTAAACCATTTTTCAAGCAAGCAAGCAAGTAAATGGTTTTAAATCTTAAAACCATTTTTCAAAGAGCAAGCAAGCAAAGAATATTTGCGAAAAACAAGCATTCCTAGTTAAGCAATGACCAGGTGGGGTATTCCGTGCGTGTACGGTGGTGTTAGGATCTCTCATACATGCATTGTAGTTTTGCACAGTCGGCAAACTTAGGACATACATCAGCCATTTAAAGGAGACCGTGGCGTCACGGGGAGTATATAAGGTTATGAGCTCTAAGCCCAAATTATGGTGTGACCGGGTCAATTCCACCATATTTGGAAAAAGGTGATGCGGACACGAGGTCAGCCTCCACCGCGCGATCGATGCCCGAGGAGCTCCGTGTCCATAAGTGCAGCAAGCAAAAATAGGCCTCCAGTGGTTGATGTTTTATAAGCATGATATACAGTTTTGAAAAATCAACCATTGGTTCACGGTCGCCTAGGCTTCCGTAGAGTTTTAAAGCAAACGGTTGAGCCCAGGCTCCCGTTTAGATTTCAAACGTTCGGTTGAGGCCAGAAACTCCCGTGGGATTTTTAAAACAAGCGGTTGAGCCGAACCGTTTTATTTTCAAAGCATGCGGTTGAGCCCCGGACTCTGATTTTTATGAAAAAGTTTTGAGAAACTTTTTTAAAGCAAAGGTTTGTGAAAGGTTTTAAGAAACTTTTTTCAAGCGAGAGAAATTATGAGAAGTTTATAAACTTCTAAGCAAGCAAGCAATAAGAGTTTTATAAGCTTTTAAGAAAAGCAAAATAAAGCACAAGCAAGTAGTAAAGTTTATAAACTTTTTAAAAGCAAACAAGTCTGGCAGCCAATGAAAAGAAAAGTTTTGAAAACTTTTAAAAGCGAAACAAAGCAAAGTAAAACACGGAAAATATTTGTAAAAGAGAGTTTTACATTTTTTGAGATATTTTACGGAAATAACTTGCTATAAGCATCTGTTTCGTGATCTCGTTTAGCTCATTATTTTCGTGTTTAAAAAACTATTTTTCAGTTATAGGTACTCGAAGGCGTAGTTACAATAGGATTTAATCTGACATTGTACAAGTCTTTGTAAATTAAGAAGTATTTTGTAGAATATACTTTGAATTTGTGTAATGGAACATATGTATGCAGCGTAGAGTAGTTTGGGAGAATGTGTTGGTATGCTGGTTGCCATATTTGGATATAGTGTAATTTGGATGTATACAGGATTTGGAATTATACTATGTGCAGCCGTCATGCTGCTGAAGTTTTTCCGCTGCTAAGATTTTACCAAATCCTAAGTTAGATAAAATAAAAGAAAATTTTTATCACGAGGGTTAAGCGGCAATGCGGCTTAAGCTTCACGGGGAATTTTAGTCGTTAGGAGTAGCAATTTGGGGATTTACGTGGAGTGGTCATTACCCATGTGCTATTTGGAAGGGGGTGGGGGTGTGTCAATCATGCTACGAATCAATTAAAGAGATTGAAGAGACCGGGGGAGAAGATTGGGATAAGCTCCGCAAAATCATGTGCTAATAACACTTTGTTGTGTCTAAAAAGGTCTTCCCTTCCTTGATTGATTTCATCATCTTCTGGAATTTGTTTGCGTTTGCATGCAAACAAATTTGCATTTGTTTCGTGGTTTCCTCCTCCTAAACTATGTTTTTTTTTTAATTCTTCTTTTCTTCTTAATTGTATTTTTTTCATCTCTGTTTGTTTGTTGTTTGTTTTAAAAATTTGTATATTTTCACTTATTTAATGTATTTATTTAATTTGATGATTTCATTTCATGATGATCAGTTTGTATTGAAATGAGATGATTTATTGATGTGAGTCCTCGATTCTTGTTTTTATTGATTAATTTGTATAGATTATGGAGGGATATCATTATATAAATTTTCATTATTTTGTAAGCGAACCTAATCAAACAGTAAAATACTAATCAAGTGGTAGAAGAAGAGGCTATAAAAAAAAAAGGTAGAAGAAGAGTGTTATATTAATTCCACCTAAGCAAGTTACTAAATTAAATATGAATTAATTATATATATATATATATATATATATATATTTGAGAACCAATGCATCATGAAAGAGAGAAATTAGTATTTGATAGTAAGTTGTGATGCAAGAAAATGGCAGGATGTAGTTCAATTTTTTTACTAATTTAACATTCAAAAAGAAATTAAATAATTCACAGACCATAATGAATTTGCTAATTTTTCTTTAGACATAACTATATTTTATAGTTATTTTATTAAACAAATAAGTTCAAATCAAGCGGAACTTCGGATGATTGATTATTAATAAGGTGTAATAGTTTTCAAAAATAATTTCAAATTTAAATACTCATTTTTAAGGGAAAAAGTTTATGATATTTAAGTTCATTCATCATTAAGTCAAAAGTTAAATATTTAAATAGTAAGATGGTTTGGTTTTCGCCGTCTTGTTACATCGCTTTTTTGTGTGTGGGTGATTAGAAGGTAAAAGCGGTTTTTGATAGGCGAGAGACATCAAATCGAATCGTGGTCGTCGATATGTTGTAGAGCCAGGAGTTATGCATTTTCTAGTCACACATAATTATCAATGTCAGCCAGAGCTTTTAATCCGATTCATTGTGCTCCAACCTAGATGTTGCTTCACCTCTAGAGTTTTAGTGAATTTTGATTATGTGTTTTCATCGAATTTATTGTTAGTTTGAATCTATAGGTATTCTCCTTTAAAAAAGTTCATTGAATCTGTTAATGTATTTTATTAGTGAATTTGATGATATTATTTGCATTCTTGTGATGTAAAATTAGAAAGGTAGTGTACTTCCATGCCCATATTCATTAAATTTCTTTTGATTTTCATTTCCTCAAAATTTCTTCCATTGGTTGGACTTGTGAGAAGCCTAGGACCTGTTTGGGTTATGTTTTTTAAAAACTAATTTTGAGAATAATTTTTGAAAACACAGAAAGCACCATTTTGGTGTTTTCTAAAAACTCTTCTTATTATTTGAATTTAGTATTTTTTTTTTTTTGTGTTTCTCATAACAAAAAAAAAAAACACAAAAAACTAGAAACCAAACATATTTTCTCAGTTTTCCTTATTTTCCTTGTTTTTGAGAATATAAAACAATTTTCAAAAACAAGAACCAAACATGCCCCTAGAATCTGTTTGTTTTCAAAATTTTGAAGAAATCAGACATATGACGTTCACCAGAGTTTAGAATCTTGAAAATCTTCATTATCATACTCATCTTCTAGCACAAATTCTTTGGCACAAATTCTAAATTTGAATTATACTTCTAAAACGTTGGATCTATAGACGCACTTCTTTGATTGTTACTGTGCAATGCTATGGTACTAACTGCGATATTTCTTTGTGTATCAAATTTGAGTAAAGACATTATCCTTAAAATCTTTCATTGTGCTTTCTAAACTCCAAAGACTTGTTCAATGCAAGTTCTTAAAGATGAGCGTATCTATTGTACACTTCTTTGTATCCTTTTGGTTGTATGCGAGGTCTAAAATCTGATAAATGGTATTTAGTTCCTCTATAAGGTTTGAGAAATCCTTCACGTTGTGGATATTCAGAATCCACTAAATAATACTTGGTTGCAATTTTTTTTTAGAAAATATCAATACAAATATAAATCATTAGAACCGTAGCAATACAACCATGAAATAACTATAAATAAAATTTAAAAATAAAAATAGAGTTTATTAAGCATGAAGTAGAGTTTATTTTGAATTATAATTTTATTATATTTTTTGAAGAGAAAAACAAATTTATTGATTCAAACTAGAAATACATCGATGGAAACATTGAATAAAAATCTCTAAAAACCATAGAGGATGAAACAACATCTAGATTAATAGTATAATGAATTGACTCAAAGTCTATACGTTTGATAATTGAGCCTACATATTTGATATTAATATTATGACTATAATACCTATGATTGAAGTTCGGTAGCATATTAATGACCATTAACTTGATTTCTTGTCATTGATTAGATATATTTTGCTCGTTTGACAATCAAACACTGCACTAAGATGACGACAACCACACGTCGCACTAAGATGACGACAACCACATGTCGCACTAAGACGACGACTAAAACACGAAAAAAAAAATGAAAACCTATATCTTGTGAAATAACCACTTTATTGAAGAAGAAAACGATGGAAAGAAGTGTAGAGAGGTGATTTCGATCAAAAATGACAAAAAATCACATCTTCTTACTTCAAGGAAAATAGGCTAATAAGAAAAGTTAAAAGAAAATGAGGCTAAATTTAGGTTTCTTATTTATAATTTTATCATATTAAATAACTAAAAATAATATTTAAATATTGAGTATCAAATAAAAATGAAAATGTTGATGTATAGTTATGACAAATAGGGTAAAACAAAATTTTTGTTATTAAATATTTTTTTTTTGTATATAAAACAGTGAATAAAATTTCAATTAAAAGATAAAATTATTGAATAAAAATATTTATTTTATAATAACATCAATCAAGAGTATCATCTCAAAATTAAAAAGTCATAGATTATTAAAATGAAATGTATAAAAAAGAAAATTATATTTCATATTATCTCAAAAAAAAAAAAAAATATTTCTTCAAAATATATGTTTTGTTTTTCTCATCAAATATTTTCCCAAGATTTAAATAAATAAGTAGAAGGATAAAAATACAAATTTGAATATTTTAATAAGTGGATTTAAAAAAGATCACGATCTATAATTTTTTTTTTTATCAAAATTTGTTTTTACAACTAACACTTTAGTTACGATGTGATAAATTGATACGATTGGGACTCAAACCCGTTACCGCTGCGTTTCTTAAGCTTTGAGCGCTCTATCACATGAGTTAGGCGCGAGTGAGCCTCGGAAGTTGTTTTTAGTCCTATAATTTGTAGCTTTTTCGAATCAAGAGTTGTTTAGTTCTAATCGATTATCAGTGATAAGATTTCTTTATCATGCAACCTACAAGAACCGATTAGGGGTAAATTATCCATCAGCTTCCCCCATAAGCTCAACAAAGCATCCCCTTAATTTATTTTCTTTGAAAATGAAACATGATAAGAAAAGTTCCGCTACATATATAATTATAAAACAATATTTTAATAGGAGGTAAAAACATTAGTGTCACATGTCTACACTTACGATCAAGTCTAATGCTTAAAGGGGAATTTAATGTAACATATCAAATCATCCATAATCCAATTTTAAGAATGGTTGACATACTAATAAGACTTAGCTCAAGTGGATCCCTCTCTTTCGAAATCCTAGTCGCCCTTCTTTCTATTCTCTCGTTCAAACCCTTGTTTGCTAAAGAGAATAAGTGATTTTTCGGTCATTCTTGGCAAAAAAAATCACACATTCCTTTGTTTTCTTTTCTCATGTATGAATTTTTTTTTTCAATAAAGTGGTTTTCTTTGTGTCCCAAATGCGGGTTTTGACTTTATTTTTTTTGTTGCGACGTGTTTTGTCGTTGACTTGTTGCGGTGGGTAGTTGTGTTGTCGACGCTTTATTTCTTTGTGGTTTTCGCGTCGATAGTTCAGATGTCAAAGTTCAATCAGATAGAATTATCAAATCATATTTTGTTCGTCAGTATGCTAGAATCTTAGGTATTTCATACATTGTTGGATTATCAAATGTGTAGACCTTAAACCGATTCTTTTTTCTATTAACATGGAAATTGTGTCATTCTTTAAAGTTTTAACTACTATTGATTTTGTGTTTCTATCAATTGTATTACTAATCCGAATCAATAAATTTCTCTTAATTCATACTTAATTAAAATGTGATATGGAAAGTTGGCTATAAGCAATTAAAAAATAATATCTTAATAGGAGATAGCTTTTGATATTGTGACATGTCTACGCACGATCAAGTTTAATGCTTAAGGGAATTTATCATTTGGCGGTCTAATATGATCGAAAATCATCCATGATCCAATTTTTGGATGTTTGACGTAATCAATTCATCCATAAATGATTCGTATTTAATTTCTTTCTATAAAATTAAGTGATAAGGAAAGTTATGCTACTTAAACAATTATAAAATAATATTATAATAGGAGATAAACTTTGGTAATGTTACATGTCTGCTGCACGATCAAGTTTAATGCTTAAAGGAATCTATATTTATGCGAGGCTCTAGTCGACTCCTGCCTGTTAAAAACCCATAACGGTCCGAAAAAGTTGAAAAGTTAAGGATGTATTGATTGTTATCAAAACCTATATCTAAGTAAAATAATATTTGACAGCCTTTAAAGTAAACAAATTTTAAAGATTTATTATTATTATTATTTTTAAAAGAAGAATAATTTTATTTATTTAAACTAGTAATACATGGATAAAAACAAAATCTCGTTATAAAAGATAAAACATCATTCAAGTTATAGCATAATGAATGGACTTAATTAATCTTCTTCTTCTTCTTCTTATTATTATTATTATTATTATTATTACACTATGTTGGGAAAAATAACACAATTCCCTATCTTCCAGATTTATGAGAGGAGTATGAATAAGTAAATCAAGCGACACACAATATTTACGTGGTTCGGCACAAACTTGCCTACTCCACGGGCTGCTGCAGATCTTTTACTAAAAGGAGAAAAATATAGTATTTACAACACTCTAAGAAAATTGCTCTCAATTTTCTCTCTCACTTCAACTCTCTTCCTTCACCCTGCTCCCTTTCTCTCTTCCATTTAGAGATGTGTAGGATGTGTGGGATGGGATGATTACAAATGAGGAAGAGATGAGTTTATATAGGAAGATTATAATACTATTTCAATAGTATAATACCATTCAATAGTATAGCCACCATTCCAATGGTGACCACCTTTTCAATAGTATAAGCTCACCATTCAATGGTGAGCCACCATTCCAATAGTGAGCCATAATTCCGACAATCTCCCACTTGAGAAGCCCAATTTCCACTCTGTCTTCACACCTTGATCATGCGTGAGTCCTCCCCAGATCTTGGTACTTCTTTCAGAAGCCAGCGAAGTGAACACAACTTCAGTTTATCAATGGTCACGGTCTTTGCTGGCTTCTGTAATAGCGACATATTCTGCTTCGGTTGTGGAGAGGCAACTATCTTACGATTGGGAACCCCGACTCAACTGCGATTACCTCTGAAGTATAGACATACCTGTAGTGCTCGCCGATGTCAGCATTTCTGCTAAATAGGCATCTCACCTTTGAAACAAAGTGCTTTGCGTAGTACCCGTGAATGTCGAGGATCCATTTGACCTTCCGATTAACTTTACTGGATTATTCATGTACTGCTAACGGCTCACCGCTAGCGACGATATACGGTCTTCTTCTTGACGAAGGGGTAGTTGGCATGAATGGTGTCATCGTGCTCCCATGTAACCTCCTCCACTACTTGGTGCTGTCACAACACCTTCATTAGCCTCACAGTCTTATCGCGTAAAACCTGTTCCCGGCTGTCCATGATACGTACTGGTCCCTCCTCGAAGGTCTTATCTTGCATCGACACAAAGCTCTCCCGATCCACACGAGTTGGATCAAGGTGTATACAGATATGGAGACATGGAATACCGCGTGCACACTCGACAAACTTGGTGGTAGCGCCAACCAATATGCAACCGTGCCCACCCTGTGATACCAACTGTCACACGCCTACTTTTTCGGCCCAACGTGTGCGATGTCTAACCCGTGCTAGACCAGCCTTCTCACGATCAATCCTTTCTCATGGGATTGTGCAGAGCTTTCTTGTATCGCTCCATCACATGTCGAATACCTAGATATAAGGCAAATATTGCTTAACCATAACGTATCTTCTAGAACCTTTGCTCTTGTTTGGCACATCTCACGTGCAGCGGCGCCCGATTCGGGGAGTCGTTGACAACAGTCAACTTTGCGGAAATACACAAGTGGATGTCGGGTTACCCGACGCCACTTCAGAAAATCGGGTAGAGTCTCCTTTGTATGGGGAGCTCTACCCAAATAAAACACCTACATGAAACCTGTCCCAAGCAGTCCAATATAATCACAATGATACAATTATGGATAAAATGGCCTCTTGGGCCCACGTGCCTGATATCGTAAAACATACCCGACTATATCCAAATAGTTCTAGAGTTCAAATGTTTTACTCTTGCTCTGACACATATATTAAACTTAGCAGGTTCTAATACATGTATACATCATCAAAGCCATAACTTGACTTTCTTACCCACAATCTTCGGTCTCTAGGACGAGTCCCCTCGCACGCTCACTGTGCAGCAAATAATATCCCTCGACGGGAGTGAGCTAATGCTCGAGTAGTGGAATCACCGCAAGAGTGGGCTACTCTCCACGAGTGCGGTCTGATGCTCCAAAATAAACATACATTCAAACAAATGCATGATCCTACTTGGTCTCTACATGACCAGCTTAGATCCAGGAGTCCTCCATAAGACTCTCACACTCGCCTAAGCCTCGTATGAAATTATTGTTTTGTTAGTTTGTGGACAACCCTCAGGTAGGTATATATCGATTGGAGCGCTCCGGCGATTGATATATTATTTGTTGTGGACTACCCTCTGATGAATATCAATTGGGCCGCTCCGACGATTGATATTTTAAGGTTTGAACTACCCTCAGATAGTGTGAATTTTTAGACTACCCTGCAGACCATTTCTCTAGACTCATCTCATGCACTCCCTCCTATAGTCTAGGGTGTTCGGTGCATATGGAATGCATGTATGCCAGTTCCAATACAGTCTAATTCACATGTAAATATATAAACATGAATATATTCATATAAAAAATTAAATCACACAATCATGTTATGTAATTTCTCATTCATCACATCAAAAATTAGCTCACGTGGGCTAATGATCAAACAGAAGCAATTCGATTTGAATTACTTGACTAAACACATATTTTCACAAATTTTATTTTGTGAAATCAACATTCGAAACAGTAAAACCCTTGTTCTTGTTCCTATCAAACCTAAATTATCGGTTCACTTTGTTCCAGAATTTTTCTAAACATTTCGATAGTCAAACCAATACATGATTTATAAATCACTTCATCACACATTTAACCCAAACAGTCCATAGAACTGATACGGATTGTTCGTGGGTCTCAAATCCAAACATTTATTTAAGTTTCCAAGGTTTGGAATTGATCAAGCGTGGTTCAAGGCCTTAACCAGCAGAAACATTAACATAGTACTTAAGCGAAGAATAAAACCCAGAGTAGGGAGGAAACCCTACCTCTCGGAGTTTATGGAAACTCTAAATGCCGTGCCGCAGCGAAACCCTTTCCGTGTAGAGCAGCTTTCCTTCTTGTCACGAAGACTGCCGACGATCGGATCGTTCAGAAACCTAGAGAGAAGGAAGACACTCTCTCTCTAAAAAATGAGATCCAAAACCTCCTGCATCTCTCCCTTTTTCCTTCCTCTCCACGTTTTCTTTTTCCTTTTGATAAAGGAAGAGGACAATTGTTTACTATTTTGTCATTTTCTAACTTAAATCAATTTCTATAATGACATCTATGTCCCTCTTTTAACAGTTTTGATATTCGGCACTATCTTGGCGAGTCAGCATTTCATGCATTTAACACTCATTCCACTAATGGCACATGAGTTCTTTCTATGTGTGACTTTCGTAAATAGAAGAATGGTTTTACGGCACCCGAAACGTGATGCCTCGAAAAACGTGTCAACTCCCCCTTTATACCGAATTGACGAATTTAGCGTGCTAGACCGAATTTGCAAGACAATTCCAACGGTGCAATCCGTTTCGTCATCAATCTAGAGAATAAATTTCGATTTTTAACCGAAATTACAATTTTATGTCGAAATTACAATTTTGCCCTTTTCGAGAAATTTAGATTTCTCAAGTCTTTATTCTCCCCTCCTTAAAGGAATTTCATCGAAATTACGGACAATCACAATCCACTAACATGTATATGCGGCGCGCACTCTATCATGCATGTAGGTCATTTAATCTCAAACGACTAAACCCACGTACCTTCGTCCACTAACGAAGGGATAGGTGGCCCGCATCGTGTCCTCGCGCTCCCACGTAAACTCCTCCACTCCATAGTGACGCCGCCGCACCAACACTGGCCTCCACCGGTCTTCTTTTCGCAAAACGATCCACATTATCAGCGATACGATTACTCACCAGTGCTAAAATTGTCGACCTCAATACATCCCGATCCACCATGTTTGGATGCGGGTATATTTCGTGGAGCGTGGAGCGTGAAACACCTCATGGACACGACATCTTTGGGCGTGCTTTAACCCGATGCGCCGCTGGCGCCTATCCTCTCGGTATCTTTGAAGGTCCAATGAATACCGGCGATAGTTTCGGCACAGAGACACGGCCCTCCTCTCTTGGTATCGCGCTTCGAGAGGAATAACAGTCCTGACCTCGAACTCTAAGGGTCGGCGTCGAGCGTCACGCATAGCTCTTACGTGACCCGAGCCGTGAGAAGATGCTATCGTATCAAGCTCACCTTCCGGGAGGTGTCTCTAATTGAATCGGGACCGGAGTGATGGAGCTCTCTCCACCTGGGTTAACATAACGGTGTTCATGGCCTCCCATGGTGCCTCATATGGTGCCATCTGTATACTCGCGTGCTTGTGGCGAGATTCAGAGCAAGTGCTCCTCCCAGCTACTGCGATGATCTGGGACGCATGCTTGCGGCATGTCCTCCCAACACACAGTATAGTCCTCTGGGCCCGACCATCTGTCCCCGAGGGTGGCACGCCTCATGGTCATTTGTGTGCCCATGCTTGCAGAAACTCTTCCAAAGTGTACGATAAATCTCGAGTCCCTATCCGACACGCGGATCTTTGGTACTCCATGTGTGGGACTATCTCGAATGTATAATCGGCGAGATCTCGAGGCGAAGGTCATCAAATGCAGGCTAGAAAATGTGTCGACTTAAATTGGCCGGTCCCATGCCCGTACAGCGTCGTAGCCTGTGCGTCGTGGCAAGTGGGTCACAAAGTCCATCGTGGCGTGCTCGCTTCCACTCGGCCACCTCCGATGGTATTAGCCTGGCGGCCGGTGCTCGTATAACACTGCGACCGTGAGACCTTTGTCGAACAAAGTCCCCTACGTGTCTCTTCATCCCACTCAATATCTTTTGGCGTGAAGATCTGGTACGGCTATCTTCATCTTGCTGGATGTCTGGAAAAATCGAAGCGATTGAAACTCCTGAGAATCTCCTCTCTCAAATCGATCGAATGGGGAACCATACGTCCCTACCTTCGAAGACTACCATGTGGCGAATGGTCCGACCCTCGTCACCGTACTGGCGTACTCGGTCCACGATGGACTTGCTCTGCGTCTTGACCTTTGGGACTCAATGCTCACGACAACGAGGCAGTTGTAACCACTAGACTCCCAATGTACCTGTACACACTTTCGTTTGTCTTGTAGCTAAGCGTCCTACAATCTCCGACGTAGCCCTCCCAGAAGCTATAATGCGCTCCTGGTGACTTCCGGCCCGAGTGCATCGGCCACCACATTTACTTTACGGTTGTGCAAAGTGAAATCATAATCCCTCAGGAACTCCATCTTGTCTGCGATTTGCCTCATGACTGAGGTCCGCTGGCATTGAAAAATATACTTTTAGACTTTTATGATTGCAGGTACACCGAACTCTGCTCCCTTATAGTAGTGGCGCCAGAATCTTTTAAGGCGAAGACCACGGCCACCAACTCCATGTCGTGTGTGGAGATGAAGTGCCCTTTCGTGATTCTTCAAGCCGGGCGAGAACCATGAAGCTACCCTCTCGGATGCATCAAAACACATCCCAATCCGACCGAGGCATCTGGCCACGCCCACTGTCCCACAGTAGGGACTATCAATATGGGAGGCGAGTAAAGTCTCCTCTTCAAGCTCTGGAATGCCTCCTCACATCGGTCAGTCAGTCAAACTTGACTTGTAGGGTCAACCTAGTCATAGATGCTACTATCCTGGAGAAATCCTCAATGAATCTCTGTAGCCACCCGGCCAATCCCAGAAGCTTCATTATCTCGAAGGCCGGCTTAGGCTACTCCCAACTACATCGACCCCCTTCGACCTTCTGAGATTCATTGCCTCCCGATGCGACACCACATGTCTGAAAATCTCACCTCGATGAAGCCATAACTCCACTTCTGCCCGAACTTGGCGTCACGGTGATGGTCTCTCAACAGCGTAAGAGTCCTCAAGTGATACTCATATCGGCGGGAATAGATCAAGATGTCATCAACGAGATCGACAATGATCTAAATAGGGTTGGAATATCCTATGCATGAGATCCATGAATATCTTCTTTGGCGCATTGATCAATACGAAGGCATCATATTAAACTCGAGGTGCCCATAGCAGCGTCCTAAGCGTGTCTTAGGAATATCTCATCCCCTAACCCTCGGGCGTGGTAACCGGTGCGGAGGTACATCTTGAGTAGACTCGCTCCTCTCAAGCCCGATCCAAATAAATCATCGATCCTCACATTAATAGATGCAGATTCTTGATAAATAATACTGTTCAGCTGTACGTAGTCAATGCAGTCAGAAGGTCTGTCATCTTCTTCGCAAAGCAGAACTGGAGCGCCCCATGGTGAAGTGCTCGATCCCCCAATGAACCCCCTTGTCTAATAACTCACATGCTTGGACTCTGATTTCTGCAACTCAGCTATTTGCCATCCATGCGGAGTCATAGAGATGGGTGTACCAGGTCAACTCAATACCGGGGGTCTACGTCCCACATGTGGAGGTAGTCCAGGTGGCTCATCTGGAAAAACATCCACATATTATGACCCTTCGGTGAATCCCAGAATGCAGTTTAATATAGTCTCTGGAATGCAAAGGCTCGCTAATGACATGCATGATATAAACACTTGGACTCGTATCTTGTGCGGGAAAATGTCATGCTTGATACTACGACACACAAGTACCGTCCTGGTGGCCAGGCGGTAACCTGCAGCTCTGTCGATGCGACCTGTGGCGTCGGCTGATCCATCCCAGGATGATGAACTCGACATGTGTGATCCTTGGGTCCACTTGTGGTAGGTCCCCGAGATCTCCCTACTGCAACGCGATATATCATCCACATTCTATTCAATCCCTGGGAGAACTCACATACAAAGGCTCCTCAGGTCTCCAACCTCTAAGCCCGAGCTTCGATCATAACCTGATGCGACGATGAATGAATGCGAAGCACGAGATCAAATAACACTCCTGGCCCATAAGCGAGATGCTTAAGCGTACCTGTATAGCAGAACAGTCTGACTGGCCTGCGAGTGTGGCCAGTGATCGCCCTGAGCCACGATGTCCTGCACGTGGGCCTCATCCTCTGCCTCTACCCATGCTCTTTGTGCCTCTCGGGCTGCGTAGCTATGATGTGCAGGTGTAGCTCCAGGCGGGGCGGCCTCTCTTGCACAGTACCATCTTGTGGAGGAGCGTGCGTATCCTCTCTGTCACCTTCTTATTTGGGGTGTGATGTCCCAAAACCTGGGATCCTTGTCTTTGGGGGCAATCCCGTCTCATGTGTCGGTACAGCGACAATGAGTGGCACACCATACGTCCGCTTGGCGGCAACTCTGCTCCATCTGCTGACAGGAACTCTCATGTCCACGGCCGGGATGGCGGTGACTCCGAGATCTCGAGACTAGAGGCTCTCTGCACCCGGCCCGGAGGAAGGCCCGGCGTCCTTCCTCTTTATATGCTACTCATCCAGGGTGCTCAGGGCATCCTCACATCTCTCTCATGGTCCATGTTTGTCCCAACCATGGAGTCCATATCCGTGGCGAGATCCTACAATCTGGCCCAAATGGACAACTTCCGGTCCATTCTCTGAATCTCCCTCCCACCTTGGCGGATCGGTGGCCACGTAATCGCTGACAAATCGATTTAACTACGTGAATCTATACATGGTCATCACGGTCATACGCCCCTGCCCCGATACCGGAACTCCTGACGCCGCATGCCTCGGTCTCGGAAAATACTTGCCATGAGCGGCTCCACAAAACTATGCCCATGTCATAACCTCTAGAGTCTCACAGGGTCCTAACCCCATCTCCACCATACTCGGGCCTGCGCCCTCTAGCTGGAATGCAGCTAACCTGATCCTGGTCGTGTCGGGGTGATCTGCCAGCCTCCCGATTATGTTCTCGATACGCAAACCAATGGTGCAGTCACCATCGGGTCTCCTCCCCTATGAATGTCGGTGGTGCGCTCTAAATCTACGGAGGTTACTAGGTCCTCCCACGACTGCTATGCTGGCACGTGGAAGCCGCGTGCATTGCAACACCTACGGCCTCAACGAGGCTGTGATCAAATACGGGCGGTGGGGTCGAATGTCGATTGGTGCTTGACCCGATTCTTGCGTGGGCGTCCTCTACGTCTCGTCCTCCTACTAACCATTTACACAATTAACATGGCGGGTTAAATCTCAATACCGGTATCTCCCAAGGCATAAACCACGACCAGAGACACGATCATATCATTAAATCGATTGTATACACATTGTCCTTACATTTTCGGGTGTCTGAGGCAATCGATTCTGTTAAATATTGTTTTCAACAAAAATTTATTTTTAAAATTTCAATTTTGAAAAATTTTATATTTTTCGAAAATTTTATCTAGTGTAAGTTTAAAAATTGATAGTATCATCTAGAGACATAAACACGACCCTCAGGATACTATTCACACACCGAAATTTTTTTTTACACACTACGTCAATGCATTTATAGTAAATGCCACATAAATATTTCATATATTAAATCACCCCCAAGAAAATTTTTTAAAAATTTTTGTACTTTTTTTCCACATGAGCGATTGTATGAGCAGTGTCCATGAACGGTGTTAGGTGAGCCACTAAGCGATTACCTTTGTCACAAAAGCTGGGTTGTGTCGCGTAGTGCTTCAACTAGAAACAGTCGGCGCGCTGCTGGCAGCGCGATTGCCAGTGTGGTGAAGGCGTTCTTTGTCTTGCGCAGCCGACCGATTGGCGCGCATGTCGTAGCGCCACGGCCAAAGCGGTCGGCGTAGCATGGGCGGTCGGCGCGCCAAGCGCGGTCGTGGCGCATGTCGCGACCTCCTTCCGCCCGATCCCGGGCTAGGTCGCAGCATGCGTTCGGTCGCGTGACCTCTGAAACTTAGCCCATGGCGACATCAAATTGGTGTCGCGACACCGCACCGAGCCAATCCAGTCGCAACCTCAGCGGAAATTCGCGACAAGCTTATGCCCTGGATTGCCCATGTCAGCGACATCAAAATGATGTCGAGACATCAACCTAACCTAACACTTGCCACCGACCTGCGCCAATCCCGTAGCCAGCGACGCTCGAAACTGCTCATGCGCCACCCGCATGTCGGCGACCTCAAGATGATGTCGCGACCTCTAAATGACGAGCGGTCGCGGCGTCGATCCATGTGCGACCTCCCTTACTGCCCGACCAAAGCGACTCGGTCGCGACCGCCAGATGGGGTGCTGGCGTCGATTTCCATAGGGTAGCCAGAATCAGGTCGTGACATCACATTGATGTCGCGACATCAAATGTCGGTGCCCCCTTGCGACGCAAAGCGGTGGCCCTCACGGCTGGTCAGCGACTCGATTCTGGTCGCGACCTCGAGCTGACCTAGCGGTCGTGACCTCAAAACCAGGTCGCGACCACCTCCGTTTCCCCCACAGAAACGCCCTTATCGCGACCCAATTTCTAGGTCGCGACCCTTCAGACTGGCGGTAGCCATTCCGACTACGCCTTGCACCAAAAGTTTTTTCCACATACACTCTTTGGAAAAATACCCCCCAAAAAAAATATATATTCATTTTTTTTCCCACATTCAAATAAATTTATAAAAATTTATTTTCTTCCATTTTCTTCAAGTTTACAGCTTGTAAAACCTTAGAAAATTATTTTCTTCAATTCTCATCCAATAGGGTATTAAAAATTTATTTTTTGTTCTTTTCAGATTTGTACCTTTGTACCACTCAAAATATTTTCTAAAATATTTCCTAACACATCCATGTGCTAATCACCAAGCACATAAAATTTCAACACATAAACATGTCATGCACACCAAACACACCACAAAACACGTGCATGCGGTGTCTAGTTTTGTCATGATTTCCTGGGTAATCCTCCCCTTTTCAAACTCAACATCGAACCACACCTAGTGGTGATGTTCTTACAACATGGCCTAAGCCCAAAATCCCCTCAAGCCCTAGGCAGCATTATACCCTAGGCTACGATACAAGCTGTGGCCTTTGATTCCGGGTCAGGTTGACAACCCGTCAACCCGTGGAAATACAAGTGGATGTCGGGTTACCCGACGCCACTTCAGAAAATCGGGTAGAGTCTCCTTTGTATGGGGAGCTCTACCCAAATAAAACATGTCACGCCCGATTCTCGGCCACGGCCGATTGGAGGATCGAGCGGGTTTTCGGAATGAAACATATCTTGGGACTCTTTACACTTAATTAGACATTGGTATATCGAGTCTTATAATATATCAACATCATATACAAAAGTCAAAATAAAACTACCACCGTAGTGGTGTTCTGAGTGTCACACATATACGATGTGGGTCCCATTACATATTCAAAAAACTATACATTTACAATTGCGGATCGGAGTGCGAGAACCTACGGTGATGAACTACTCGATGTTATTACACGAAGAATGCGGAAGTTCTCGGACGTCTTCTCACGTACCTACACGGATTAACCAGGTGCTAAGCTTTACGCTTAGTGGGAAACATATATAATATGCATGTACCTGGGTTATAATAAGCATATAACAATAACGGATGCTCCCGAAATTACATGCATTCATCTCATGGATTTATCTGATTACTTATCGTATTATTATATAGCATTTTAAACCAGTTTTGGTTAAGTATGCGGGAGGCCTGCGGCAGGCCTCTGGGTTACTCTCTATGGGTTTATATTTTGTTTGTTCTCAGCGAACTCTGAACATATTAAATACGTGGTGTTACAGTCGAAACGATACACCTTCATGTCCTCTTATTCATTATTCGAGTTATTATCATATAATTATGGGAATACCTAGACCAGTACTAATAAAATTGTAAGACACAACTTCAATAAGTATCGAAAGATACTATCTGATGCGGAAGTGCCGTAGCACAAAGCAAGATTTCAGATTAACGCGAGCCGGGAGTGCCATAGCACTAATCCCGGGACGGGAGTCTTAGTAGCACTTAGCAGGACCGGGGAGTCTTGTTGGCATAACGGGTCGCAGAAATTGCTAATCAGAACAAGAGTGCAGTAGCACTAATCAGGAGTACCGAAGTACTAATCAGGAGTGCCGGAGCACTAACAGGAGTACCGAAGTACTAATCAGAACAGGAGTGTCGTGTCATTTAATAACTGGTCTTAGGCATTTTTATAATTATATGAGTTCAGTAACTTACTATTTTATAATAAGGCATTCTTAGCCCCATTATGTGTTCATGACAGATCGTATTTCATATACTGGTAAAGTATGATGCGTATGTAATCTTACCTTATTCATGTATTCTTATTCTTCTATTAATCTACTTTACCCGGGAATTGGAATCACTCAATCGGATCATCAAACTAGAATTATGGCATTTTCATGCTTGAGGTCATTCTGGAATTTACCCGAGGGACAGTTTGAAATACTCACTTTTCCGGGGTCTTAACTTCATATTTGGAAATATCTCTTTGTACTCATTCAAAGCTAAGGTGCTAAGGGTTCTATTCCAACTGGAATCACCCAATTCGGAGCACCGAAACTCAAGTTACGTCCGAAACAACTCGGACTACTCTATGATCAACTGATGCAGGAAATGGGCTTGCACATAGCCCCACTTTGAGTGGTTTGGTTTATCTACAATCAGAATTTGGAGGTATCTATTAGATTATGTTTGGTTCTCCTTGAAGTATATTTTAATTGGCCACTTGAATCACTCAAATCGGATAAGAAATGAGCAAGTTATGGCCAAAATACGAAAAGTGGTCAGAATAGGAAAACCAGAACAGGGTGTACAGGTACACCCACAATGATATCTTAGGTACACTTTGGTAAAAATGACCATAACCGAAAGTGTCTGCGATTTTAAACTCAAGGTGTATTGGTACACTTCACCCAAAAATGCCCAGAATGGGTATTTTCTCCCCTTTCTCATGCACTTTCATCCATAGATCAAAAACCTATCATGAATACCTCCCAAAACAACTATATTATGGGTTATAACCCATACATAAACCAATTATAAAGGTTATTTAGGGTTTGTTGTAAACCCTAACACAATTACCATGAATCCCTCCTCAAAATGAGGATTTCATACCGATCTTGTGCCATTTAGAATTTTAGCACCCCTACTTTCAAGAAAAACTTTGGTTAGGATGTAATCCTAACAACCCTAGGTTTGGAGCAAGCTCCTAACCATACAATTGCATGAACCTTCACATAAACTTGAGAATTCCATTTAAACATTCATAGTTCCATACCGAAGTCAAGCATCCATACCTTGGATTTGCTCCCCTCCTTCCTCTTCTTCTTCTTTCTCTTCTTCTGCTTTATTTTTCCTCCTCCTTCGAAATTAAGCTACCTTGTTTGGAACCCAATGCATTTTGGTCTCCAAACCTTCTCTTTATAATTAAGGTTTGTTGTTTAGCATTCCCCAGCCATTAACTTTTAACTAATTGTATTCCAATTTCCATACTGTATTTGGCCTCTAATTTCATAATCCATGTGTACTTTGATGTCCCTCTTTGGACAAGTACGGTTTGCCTTTATAAGCGGTCAAATTTACCGGGTTTATAAATCTACATATTTCCATGGTTACTTTACGAAAATTTCAATTTGTCTTAGACATAATACCTAACATGTTTGAAAACAACTAGGGTATATTTCGAGGTGTTACAAAACACACATGAAACTTTGTCTAGGAGTCCCGATATAATCTGTGTCTGATTATGGATAAAACGGCCTCTTGGGCCCATACTACAATATCCATAAAAACATACCAACTATATCCAATAGTTCTAAGAGTTCAAATGTTTTACTCTTATACAACACATATATTAAACTTAACGAGTTCTAATACATGTATACATCATCAACATGACCCCGGCTTTTCTTGTCTTGGTCTACAGGACGAAGGTCCACCTCGCACGCTCCACTTGTACACCGTAAATAATATCCCTTGACGGGGTGAGCTAATGCTTTCGATGGTGGAATCACCCTAAGTGGGCTACTCTCCACCTAAGTGCAGTGCAATGCTCCAAAATAAACATACATTCAAGCAAATGCATGATCCTACTTGAATGTCTACATGACCAACTTCAGATCCAGGAGTCACTCGCGAGCTATACCAGCATCCTTTTTGGCGCAGTATGAGAATTATTGTTTGTTGGTTTGTGGACAACCCTCCGATGGTATATATCAATTGGGCGCTCAGACGATTGATATATTGACTGTTTGTGGACTACCCTAGATGAATATCAATTGGTCGCTCCGACAATTGATATTTTTAAATTTGGACTACCCTCCGATAATTAATATTTTTAGACTACCCTCCGAACCATTTTCTCTAGACTCATCTCATGCACTCACTCCTATAGTCCTAGGGTGTTCCAGTGCATATGGAATGCATATATGCCAATTCCAATACAGTCTAATCACATGTAAATATATAAACATGAATATATTCACATAAAAATTAAATCACACAATCATGTTATGTAATTTCTCATTCATCACATCAAAATTAGCTCACGTGGGCTAATGATCAAACAGAAGCAATTCGATTTAGTGCTTGACTAAGCACATATTTTTGCAAATTTTATTTTGTGAAATCAACATTTGAAACGGTAAAACCCTTGTTCTTGTTCCTATGTTCTAATTATCGGTTAACTTTGTGAACCTGAATTTCTCGGCCATTTCCGGCCTCAATCAAACCAATACATGATTTATAAATCACTTCATCACACATTTAACCCAAACAGTCCGTAGAACTGATACGGACTGTTCGTGGGTCTCAAATCCAAACATTTCGGTTCCAAGGTTTGGAATCGATCAAACGACCGTTCAAGGCCTCAACCAACCGAAACATTAACATAGTACTTAAAGCGAAGAATAAAGCAAGTGAGGAGAAACCCTACCTCTCGGAGTTTGAGAAGCTCCTAATCACGGTACCGCAGCGAGGCCGCACCGTGTAGAAGCGGCTTTCGCTAATCAGAGGCTGTAGACGGTCGGATCTTTCAGAAACCTAGAGAGAAGGAAGACACTCTCTCTCTAAGTAAGTCAAAACCTGCATCTCTCCTTTTTTCCTCTCCACGTTTCTTTTCCTTTTGATAAAGGAAGAGGACAACTGTTCACTATTTTGTCCTTTTCTAACTTAAATCAATTTCTATAATGACATCTATGTCCCTCTTTTACCAGTTTTGATATTTGGCACTATCTCGGCCGTCCATTTTCATAATTTCTCTACTCATTCCACTAATGGCACATGAGTGCTTGCTATGTGTGACTTTCGTCGCATCGAAAGTCGTTTTACGGCACCCGAACAGCGATGCCTCGAAAAACATGTCAACTCCGACTGTCTCGGAATTCAACAAAATTTTGCGTGCTAGTTAGATTTCGCGAGACGATTCCAACGGTGCAATCCGTTTCGTCATACGAGATCTAGAGAATAAATTTCGGATTTTAACGAGAAATTACAATTTTGTAATGAAATGCGATTTTGCCCTTTTTCGATTTGGAATTTCTCGGGTCTTCTGATGCCTCTCCTGGCTTCATTCTTTGACTCGTAACATTACTCTTATAACAATTGCCTCTAGGCTTGCTATGACTCCCCAGCCTGACCCCTTGAGACACCATGCGTGCGAGCCTTTGTTCTCTCAACGCACGAAGGTGCAGTATCTCAATGGCCCTCTAGCATACTCATTGCGTAGCCCAATAGGGCCTGCACGCCGCCCGTGCATTACGCTCACCTCTTGCCTCCACAAGGGTGTCTCTAATATTGTTTAAGCGCTAAGCTCACGCTAAGGCTCCGTGCCCATGGCCTTGCGTTTCATATGTTTGTGGTGGGAGCTGATTGATCGTGAGTACTGACATTATCTGATCACAGGCTGCTTTACTTAGTGCATGTCTCCGCGCACAACACTAAGACCCCACTCTCTTGCCGACATCTCTCATCCTTGCGGCCCCTCTCTAGCCGAAGGTAGGAACTCCTCTGTCCGAGTTCCCTCGCCTCTCAGCGTCGTCCGTCTGTTCAAGCCAACATGCCCGGTAGTGCCCCTCGACTACATATGGGCGACATACCTCGGCGCCCGATCCCATCACGCCTCTCGCGGAGGAACATGTGCTTTCATGCGCCGTGTTGGCGGTTCGCCACGCCTCGGGCTCATCGAAGCGACTTGACTTCAGTATTATCCAATCCACCTTCTCTGAGGTATCCCTGATCAAATCCAGACCTGTGGAGGATCTCTCTCTCACCTCCATCCAACAAACCGAAGATCTACATGGCCTCCCATACAAAGCCTCATAGGGCTTCATCTGTATACTCGCGATAACTGTTGTTGTGGCGAACTAAATCAGGGCAAGTGCTCATCTCGGCCACCCTTGATCCGGGACGTATGGTCCGCGGCATGTCCTCCCGAAAACACAGATGGTCCTCTTTGGCCCGGCCAGGCCGTCTGGATGAAACACTATGCTCATCCTCATCTGTGTCCCCATGGCCCTCTGGAAACTCCTCCAAAGCGGCTAGTGAACGGGGATCCGTCACGATATGATGAGGCCCGACATAGTCTTCCAAGTACTCCATCCACCTATGCTACCTCATGTTGAGATCCCGCTACGTGAATATGTACTTAAGACTTTTGTGGTCCGAGAATACCTCGAACTACTCTCCTGCCTCGCTCCCTTGCAGACTAGCCTTGGTCATGACTTGGAGGGCACCTATCATCTGTATCGAACCCAAGCGTGCATCCTCCATCGTCTTCTCACTTTTCTCGATAAGGGTATTGAGTGCTTTCCTCTTAGAACATTCCCTTGTCAAATGCGGACCATCGCATAGGAAGCACTTTAGCTTGGCGTAGACTCCGTTAACTGCGCTTGCCTTTATCTTTCCTAGTGTAGGACACCTTGCCCTTCCATGCACAGCGGTACTGGGGCACCTCTTCTCCCCAATCGGAGTCTTTGGTCAAATGTACTGAACCCACAGGGGACACCTCTCCCCATGGCTGTGGCTAACCCTTGAGCCCTCGTCATTTAGAAGACATGCTTTCCTTGTAATCCATCAAGTTCGGCGGCCGCCATGGCATCTGTTCCCGAGACGTGTGTGGCTGGCACCTCCACCCCCTTGGTGCCTCGTGAGTGGCCATAACCCGAGCCGACAATGCTGTCTTATAAATGGCCACCTCTTGCCTCAGCTTCTCTTCATGCTTGGTCAGGACCTCCACCCTTGACTCTAAGCTAGCGAGCATACTCAAGACCCTATCTTGAAAAGTCACGAACTCCTCGTGTGACACCGCATGAATCGACGAGCTTTGCAATCCCTCTTGAAGGTCTTGGATCTATACCTTGAGATCCTCCACGGCCTTCTCCATGCTTTGCTCCAAAAGGTCCATCCCCTCCTTGGTGTACGCACACCTAACCTAGCAATGAGATGGGTCCCTCAAGGCTAGAAATGGCATCACGAGACTTGTCCTTCCTACCCCGTGTAGAAGGACCAAAGTCCTGACCCGGGACTTGCTCACCACTTCCTCCACATGAGAGCGCCGTGGCTCCTCTCGAATCACGGAACCTCCGTCGTTTCGACTATTCAGCGAACCAGGTGTATTCGAACACCTCTCGTCGACAAGCGGGAGCCAGCCAGAGCAAAATTTCACTACTCACAAAATTCACTATTTATGTGAATAGTAACCTTGCCTGAAAATTGACAGAAAAAAAAAAAAAGGTTTAAGAAATATTCTTTTTTGATGTGGAAGATCGGGTCAATCTTTGCAACCCGCGAGCATATACCAGATCATCCTAATCCTTATAACTTGGGGCTCGATGCAGTTGTTGGGAAAAATAACACAATTCCCTATCTTCCAGATTTATGAGAGGAGTATGAACAATTAAATCAAGCGACACACAATATTTACGTGGTTCGACACAAACTTGCCTACTCTATGGGCTGCTGCAGATCTTTCACTAAAAGGAGAAAAATATAGTGTTTACAACACTCCAAGAAAATTGCTCTCAATTTTCTCTCTCACTTCAACTCTCTTCCTTCACCCTACTCCCTTTCTCTCTTCCATTTATAGATGTGTAGGATGTGTGGGATGGGATGATTACAAATGAGGAAGAGATGAGTTTATATAGGAAGATTATAGCCACTATTTCAATAGTATAGCCACCATTCCAATAGTGAGCCACCTTTTCAATAGTATAGCCACAATTCCAATAGTATAGCCATCATTCCAATAGTGAGCCATAATTCCAACACACTAAAACATAAGAATTTATTATGAAAATAGATTAGTTTTTAAATGACAAAATAAATTAAGGAAAGAAAGGAGGATTTATTTTAAGAAATATATTTATTTTTCTTAAAAAATAAAAATAGTTCTTATAAAAAATGGTTGAAGAGATATCTTCTTGAAAATGAACTGATCTTTAATAATTTCTTTTACAAATAGGTTGCTTTTTAAAAAAAAAAAATCGGTTTTTCAGAACAAATTTAAGGTACTTTTTAGTCTTTTATCTTGTTTTTGATTTGACAGAGCATTTTGAAGCAATATTTGTGTTATGAGTACACATCTCAACAAAGCCCAAAACGATGAGTAAGTTTTTAAACAAAACCATATTTTCTAAATTAATTTAATTAAGAAGCGTGATAATGCATATATATATATATATATAAGATATATATATATATATAAAATAATCCTAAATACCAAACATCTAAGTTGATGCATACATTAGTTATTATATTCATCGAAACATGACTAGCTATAGCAAACAAATTCCATCAAATATATAATTTTATTCATTTTGCCTATAATTGATTCATTTTATGAAATGAATGGCAAATAAATAATCAAATATCATTTAAATTACAGAGAGACCAAGCAAAATATTGAACCCCCTACCTTTTTTTTGATAGGCTGAACCCCTATCTTAAGCCATGTTACATGTGCATCATTTAGCACAAAAGAAAAAGATTTGCATGTCATGAATTTATTACTCATACTAGTCGGGTATTAAGATAACATGCATAGCACATGGCAACTGGATTGCAAATTAATACTGTTACATTTTTTATTTTCCCACTTAATGTACAATAGTACTATTATCATCGAAATTGTACTTAGACCTCTCTCTTGTCTTCGTTTATAAATAAAATTTTCAGCAAGCAAACGGGAACCCAACCCACTGCTGCTTTGTTTCTCCAACATCGGTAGAATAAAAATGGCAGAAAGCACGCGACTCTTCTTGTAGAGAAAGTTAACTTTCATTTTACAAAGAAGCTTCAATATTTGGGGAAGTAGAAGGGTAGATAAAGTTGCTGCGCAACGAGCTTGAGGATGATCAAAGCCGCATACATCATGGCAACAAGGTGTGGGTGAATCAGATTAGAAACGCAATCCATGATGCTGAAGATGTCATCGACGAATTCATCCTCAACGTAGATCACCGGGAGCGAAGACTCAACACCTCGTCTGGGCGCCTACCTACCATCGACAAGTTTCATCCATTCAGCTCGAGTTGTAGCCGTGAAAGATATAAATGGGATAATTAAATATTATGGCTAATAGATCCAAGTACGTCTTGAAGTGTCACCATCCGCCATCGATCGCGGATCGTGCTGTGGCACAAACAGAAGCCACCCCGCTTGTTAAAGAGCGATGTTGTGGGGATTGTTACGCATCGGGCGAGTCAAAGTATGTCGACGAACAAGAGACGCGAGATCGCTGTTCCATCGGGGATGGAGGCCCGGCAAGACCACTTTGCCAGAACTCATAATCAAAGGGATGTCCAGATACTTCACAAAGCCAGGTTTAATGGTCTCAAGAATTAAAGCAAGAGAAATGCTTGATATCACTGTATCATGTTATGCCTGCAAAACATGAAAATTAAAAGGCATGGAAGAGTAGCTCATTATTAGAGCTTTGTAAACAAATCTTTCAAGGGGATAGAGAAGGAGGAGAAGGAGAAGAAGTACTTGTGGTCATGGCGATGTGGGCGGTGAGCAACATTTGGTCGCTTGTGTTCGTATTTTCCTGAGGCTGAGAACGAGCAGTATTGATCACGACTGCAAATAAAGAAATTGCTCTATCGCAATACTCACGAGCATTTATCTATGAACTTCCTCTTATGAAATGAGGCTAAGAGCTACACTCTCCAAAGCTCTTCAAGGATATCTAGTAAATGCAACTCATACTCTAACCAAATGAAAGTTGTATAACTCGAAAGGAAATTGTGAGAAAATGCAAAGGTTTGCCTCTTTGCTAGTTATGGTGTTAGAGGCTTGCGATCACAAAAGAGAAGACAAAGGCATCTTGGGAGAAAGTGCTTAAAAGTATAGATTGGCATCTGACTGCGCCCCGAAATATGCATGGGTATTCTTGTTGTTATAATGACTTGCCATATTACTAAGTCTTGTGTTTCTTGTTGTGGATCTTCCGAAGACTCTAATATTGACGCAAGTAAGCTGATTAGATTGGCCATGGGCCACACAGAGAAGGGGAAGAAAGGCCTCAAGATATTGTTTATGACCACCGCATTGAGTTGACTGATGTAAGCTGATCCAAGTGGCTGAACATAGTAGATGGAGGAGGACGCTCTTGTCGCACATGATCTCCTTAGAGACTTGGCGTTTCCAGAGGCCAAGTGTAAGACCCGAAATTTCACTCTCGAAAATGGCAAATCGTACTTGGTTACAAAATTGTAATTTTTGCAAACTAAATTTATTTCGATCTTGATTACGAAACCGATTTCACTGAATCGCTCTCGCAAAATCTAGCTCAGCACCGTGAAACTTGGGTCGAATTTGAGACGGGGCCGGAGTTGAAGAATTTTTCGAGGCATCGTTTCAAAAGCCGTAAAACGATTTTCGATACGACGAAAGTCACATATAACACGTACTCATGTGCCATAAGTGGTATGAGTAGAGAATGATGAAAAGGACGGCCGAGATAGTGCCGAATGTCAAACTCGGGAAAATAAGGACATAAATGTCATTTTTAAAGTTTGTTAGAAAAGACAAAACACTCACAGGTTTGTCTTCTCAACAAAAAGGGGAAACGGAATTGAGAGGGAAAAGAGCCTTAACTTAAATATTTAGAGGTCACTTTCTAGAATCAGAGGAAGTATCCAACGCCAATTCTTCAGATTAGCGAAACTACTCTACGAAAGAGGCTTCGCGTGGCACTAGAATTAAGTAGAGTTTCTAACAATTTCAGAGGTAGGGCTTTCCTTACTTGGGCTTTTTGCACTTTATTTAAGTGTTTTAGCAAATGTTTCTATACTTGAGGCCTTAACTCATATCGTTGATCGTATCCTAAGCTTTGTGGACCGACCTGATTAATTTCTTGTAATCAATGTGTGTAGTCAGACGAGGGCTGCTTGGGTTGTTGATGGCTTACATTCCATTTAATTATGTATTGGCTTGGTAGTTTGAGGGGTGGTTGGATCATCCCAAAACAGGGACCACTTGGGAATTTATCGAGTCATGACAGCTTCAAATAACAGTCACATGAAGGAAATTATGCATTAAAATGTATGTTTGATATGAAAATGAGAATGGCCGTGAAATTGGGTTCGCTGTGCGAACTCATCGACAAGTGATTTTCTGTGAATGTAATGAGGTTTCATTATTCTATGAATAGTGTTCACAAAATACTTATGAATTAATATGTTTTGGTCGAAAGGTTCAAGCTCCTAATTGCCTGTTTGACCATTGTAGCCCATGTGAGCTTAATTATGTAGATGAAATGCGACTTACATAACATGATTGTGTGATTGAATTTTAGCGTGAATATATGCATGTTTATGTATTGTCATAAGGGTAGAATTGAATGGAATTGACATTTTATGCATTTCATATGAACCGGGATATCTAGGACTTAGAGTGAGTGCATGAGATGAGTCTAGAAAATGGTTTTTGAGGGTTTAGTTCAAAAAATAATATTGATCGAGGGTAGTCTATACTAAAAAATATCGGTCCGTCTGATGTTTCAATCGACATATAACGGAGGTAGTCCATAACACATCAATTGCCTGAGACGCCCTGTCTGATATACACGAGGGCTGTCCACAACAAATAAATATAATAATTTCATACAGGCTTAGGCGGTGTGTGAGGGAGTTTATGAGGACTCAAATGAAGATGATCATATAGATATTTAAGTAGATCATGACATTTGCTTGAATGTGTTTATTTTGGAGCATTGCATATGAACTTAGGAGTAGAGTAGTACACTTAGGGTGATTCCACTACTGAGCACAGCTCTCAATTCATCAGGAACATATTTTCTTGTGCACGAGCACGAGGAGACTCGCTTGTCCTAGAGGCCGAAGTTTAGAAGAAAGCCAGATTTATAAGCTTGGGTTATGATGTGAATATATATTAGAATTTCTAATTTTAATATATGTGCTGTATAAGAGTAAAATGAACTCTTGAAACTATTGGATATAGTTGGATATATATTATATGTTGTATGAGTATTTTCATGGGCCCAAGTGGTCGTTTTACTCATGTTATTGTTATATTGATGTTTGGGACAGTTATATGCAGGTTTTGTATTTGGGTAGAGCTCCCCGTACAAAGGAGACTCTGCCCGATTTTCATGAAAAATGTCGGGTCACCCGACATTCACTCGGTATTCCGTTACAGGTCGACGGTAACAACCACACCCCGATTTAGGGCGACACAGCTTGGTATCAGAGTTTAGGTATACGAATACCTAGGGAGCTCGGGTTTGGGTATCCATCACCACTTGGGTGGTTTGATGTAGATAGCTTAGGTATATGAATACCTAGGGTTTGAGGGCTTGGGCTTAGGTCATAGTCGTGTAAGAACATCACCACTTGGGGTGGTTCGATGTTAGGTTTAGGTATGAGATTACCTAGGAAAGGCACGGGACAAAACTAGAACACATGAATTGTTGTGTGAATGGTGTGCATAACATGAATGGTGTGTATACCATGTTGTGTATTGTGTATGGTATGTGTGCTTAGTAGGTAACACATAGAATTGTTGGAAAACAAGTGATGTGTTTGAAAATTTTAGGAGTTTTACAATGTGTAAAACTGGAACAAGAAAATAAATGTTAAGCATATTGTGGGGATCGAAATATAATATGGGGGATTTTTACTTTACATGGGGGATTCTTATATAGTATGGGGGATTCTCATATAGTGATCCCTGCCAGATTCCGACTCACTCGGACATGTTTTCGTTTAAAACGAAAGAGAACTTACTTCGATTTCGACTCACTCAGGAATGATTTCTTTATAGGAATTCTTATATAACATGGGGGATTTTTATATAATATGGGGGATTTTTACGTAACATGGGGATTCTTATGTATAGTATGGGGATTCTCATAGTGATCCCCGCGCATTCCCGACTCACTGACAGGTTCCGTTTAAAACGAAATTTCAACTCACTCGGGAATGAATTCTTCATAGGAATTCTTATATAACTTGGGGGATTCTTCTATAGTATGTGAGATTCTAACATAGTATGGGGGATTATTATCCAGCATGGGAAAAATTATACTGCAAGGGAAATGAAGGTGTATTGCAATAAAAGGAATTGTATTGCAATACTTGTACTATATAGGACAAAATTTTCGAAAAAAAGAAAATTTTAATTAAATAAAATAAAATCAAATAAAATTAGACAAAATTTTCGAAAAAATAAAATTTTCAAAAATGAAATTTTTGTTGATAAAAATGTTTTAAAGGTAAATTGATTGCCTTACATTACTCAGAATGAAAGGACAAGGAAGTACACTGATTGGTGTGTATGAATGTAGTCTCGAGGTCGTGTTTATTTCTGCAGAGAGGCTGCATTGAGATTGAACTGTCATTTAACTGTAGATGGCTAAGAGAGGACAGGCGTAGGGGTCGTCCACTGGTACCGGCCACCACCGACACTAATTGTACCACAAGATTTGATCACAGGCCTGGGCGAGGTCAGAGGTGTTTGCAGCCGCACAAGCATCGCACAAAGCAATACAAGAGGTAGTCAGGGAGGTCCTAGTAACCTCCAGAGGTTTAGAGCGCATCATCCTCCGACATTCATAGGGGGTGGAGACCCGATGGTGGTAGACCATTGGTTTATGCAGATCGAGAACGTACTGGAGGCTATGGAGATCACCTGATGCACATCAGATCGTTACCACAGATTTCGGCCAGAGCGAGCTCAGCGTGGTAGAGATAGCGAGGACCTCTAAAGACTTAGAGGCTAAGATACGGGTAGAGTTTCGCCAGGAGTCGTTCATGGGCAAGTACTTTCAGAGATCATGAGGCATGCCAAGGTTCGTGGAGTTCCAGAGCGGAAGCAGGGGCGACGACCGCGGATGGACTACGCGGCGATTCACGCAGTTAGTCCGATTTGCCGATGATTTATGTGGCCACCAACCCGCCAAGGTGAGGAGATTCGAGAATGGACTAAAGTTGTCCATCGCTTATTGCAGGACTTCACCTATCGGATATGGACTCCATGGTCGGGATGCCCCACCATAGAGAGAGATATAGATGAGGATGCCCGGCTAATTCTAGATGTGAGTGTCGTAGCAAGAGGAAGGATAGTTAGCTTTCCGTCAGAAGAGGTAGAGAGCTTCACGCGAGGTCCCAGAGTCGTGCCATCCCGGCCGTGGACAGACGAGAGTTGTCACGCGATGCATGGTGTGCTGCCCATCAAGCCGCGCAGCTCGACACATGAGGAGTGGATCGCCTGCAGATGTGATCCCTGTGGTTTCGATAGCATAGTCCCAAATAAGCAGGTGACGAGAGGATACAATACGCTCCTCCACAAGACCTGCACAGCGCAGGGAGCCGCCTCCCCGCCTGTGGAGCCAAGCACCCGCACCCCACATTACGGTAGGCCCGAGAGGCCGCAGTGGCATGGGCAGGCAGCAGGACGAGGCCTGGGCTGTGCAGTACACCGTGGGTCCAAGGGCGTGTCCACGCCATTCACACCCCAGCCGAGTCACAACCACCCTGGCTATACAGTGGCACGTTTTCTTGCTATCCCCGCCTAGCGGGCAAGAGAAAAACGGATTCCGGTGTGTCGATTCATCCATCACTGCACCGCCAGATCGAGCTCGGGCTTGTAAGTCGACCCAGAGGAGCCTTTGTATGTGAGTTCTCCTCAGGGATTAGGCGAGAATAGGATGATATGTCGAGGTCAAGGAAGCCAGAGATCTCGGGGACTCTACTCACAAGTGGACCTAAGGATCGTTGACATGTCGAGTTCGATGTCATCCTCGGGATGGATCAATCGGTACTATAGGGTCGCATCGATTGTGTTTAGAGGCCACCGCTCGGTTAACGCCAGGATCTGCATCGTGTGGTATCAGGGGACAAGCATGATATTTCAACAGATAGTATATGCGATCCAGTGTCAGATACAATGGTCAAGCAACGAGCCTTACCCTAGAGGACGAGGAGAGACCAGACTTAGATCTACCTCGGGTAGTGTGCGAGTATGTAGATGTTTTTCTAGATGAGCTATCTGGATTGCCTCTACAGAGGGTTGTAGATTTCGGTATCGAATTACACCCTGGTACTTCACCCATCTCTATGACTCAAGACAGATGGCACCAAATAGTCATAGGAACCCTAGAGTCCAAATGGCATGAGTTACCGGATAAGGGGGTCTATTACCGAGTACTTCACTCATGGGGCATCCTGCCTTCTATTTGCTAAGAAGAAGGACAAGACCTTCGATCGTGCATTGACTACGCATAGCTTGAATAGTGGTTACTTATCAAGAATTCCAGACTCCATTAACAGGATCGACTGATTTGTTTGATTAGTCGGTATGGTAGCATTTAGCTCACTCCAAGATAGACCTTCTCAGACTAGTTACCATCGCTTGAGGGTTAGGGGATACATATATCCCTAAGACAAATATTAGACGCTACATGGGCACTTTGAGTTTACTTCAAGTGATGCCCTTTGATCGACGAATGCGCTCACGAAGATTCATGGATCTCATCATAGGATATTCCCAAACCCTATTTAGACTGGGCCTTTGTCGTGAGTCTGCGGATGACATTTGATCTACTCCTGCAAATGTAGTGGGAGCATGAGTATCACTTGAGGATCGCTTTACGCTTGTCGGGAGACCATCACCGTGACGCCGCCCGCGAAGTGCGAAGTTTCGCCATCGAGGTGAGCTTCGGGACACGCTGCGTCAAGATCGCGTGCCGCTGGGACCCAGAGAAGGTCAAGGCCGTGATGGGTCGAGAGACCGGTCACCAGAAACGTAGTTTCTCGATCAATGAGTATTACAGATTCATTAAGGATTTCTCCCGACGGCAAGACTCCATGACGCAGGTCGACCCAAGGAGGTCAAGTTTGGATCGATGACCGATGTGAGGAGGCATTTCAGGAGTTGAAGAGGAGACTTACTTCACCCTATCTTGATAGTCCCGCATTGTGGACAGGGTACAAATGTATTGTGATGCCCCGAGGCGTGATCGGGATGCTTTGGATGCAATCGAGGGTAGCAAGCTATGGTTCTGGGCGCCTGAAGAATCATGAGCAGAACTACCCCACACACGACATGGAGTTGGCGGTCGTAGTCTTCGCCTTGAAGATTTGGCACCACTACTTATACGGCGAGGAGTTCGAGGTGTACTCCGACCATGTGTCCGACGATATTTTCACGCGAATGGACTTCACATGAAAGGCAACGCAGTATGGATGGAAGTTCCTAGAGGATTATGACTTCACTTACTACCATCCGGTAAGGCAATGTGGTGGCCGATGCACCCACTAAGTCACGAGGAGCCACAAGTATAACTTCTATGGCGATGCTCGAGATTGCAGACACCTAGCTACAAGACAACGAGCGCACTGTGGCAATTGGGAGCTTTCATACTACACCGTCCATTGAGTTATGTTGATTTGTCCCACACAGAGCAGATATGTCCATCATGAATCATAGCACCAAAAACAAAGATTGAGTACTGAACTGCCCACGCAGATGTAGTCTTCGATATAGGGACTCGTAGTGGTTCAATCGACCGATTCAGAGAGAGGGAGATTCTCGTGGAGTTTCACTACTCTCGATTGCAGACCCAGTGGCACTAAGATGTACCAGATCTTCGTCACAAGATTATTGAGGGATGAAGAGACACGTAGGGGACTTTGTTCGACGATGTCTCATGTGTCACAGGTTAAGGTACGAGCACCGTACGGGCGCAGGCTACTCACCCATCGAGGTGGTCGAGTGGAAAGGAGCACCGGGCCACGATGGACTTTGTGACCCACTTGCCACGGACGCAGCAAAAGCATAACGCACTTTTGGAAGAGTTTCCAAAAGGCTATGGGCACACGGCTGATGATGAGTACAAATTTTCCACCCGACGATGGTCACCAAGAGGACTATACAGGTGCTGGGGAGGACACGCGAGCATGCGTCCCGATCATAAGGGTAGTCGAAAAGCACTTACCCCAGTGGAATTCGCCACAACAACAGCTTATCAAAGAGTATATAGATGGCACCGTATTTAGGCACCGTATGGGAGGCCATGCAAAGTCAACATTATGTTGGACCGAGGTGGAGAGAGCCCATCACCGGTCCCGATCTGATTGTGAGACACCTCCAAGAAGGTGAGCTTGATACTTACTGCCTTCTCACGCCAGCCGATGTAAGAGTTATGCAGATGTATGACGTCGAATCTCTAGAGTTCGAGGTCGAGATCATGTCTTCGAAGGCAATGCCCGAGAGTGGAGTAGTCGTTCTAGCAAGCGAGAAGATATACCGCCGAGGTTCATTGGACCTTTAGAGATACTCGAGGATAGCACCGTGAAGCTGCACGGTTGGCTACGCCCAAAGATGTCAGGTGTCCACGAGGTATTTCACGCCCCATGTCTCTAAATATACTCCGTGACTAGCTCATGTGGTGGATTGGGGACAGATAGAGGTTGACACTAATGAGACCTTCGAGGAGGAACCAGTGTGCATTTTAGATAGCCAGTGATTAGGCTCTTACACGCAAGACCATGAGGCTAGTGAGAGTGCTATGCATGCACTATGGATGGAGAGTCAACGGGGAACGCGAGACACTATGCGGAAGCTACATATCCCTTCGTTATGGATGAAGGTACGTGAGTTCGGGCCGCTTAATACCCAAAGTCGTTTTTAATAATTAAATGACGAGTTTACATGCATGGTAGAGTGCACGTTGCACATGCATGTTAGTGAGTATGATTGTCCATAATTTCGGGACGAAATTCCTTTTAAGGAGGGGAGAATGTAAGACCCGAGAAATTCCAATTTCTGGAAAAAGGAAAAATCGTAATTTTGGTTACAAAATTGTACTTGCAATCCAAAATTTATTCTTCCTGATCTCTGATGATGAACGATTTCACTGGAATCATCTCACAAATCTAGCTAGCACGTAAAATTTCCTCATTTAATTCGAGATACGGAGTTAGCACGTTTTTTCGAGGCATCGAAGCTCTGATGTCGTAAACGATTTTCGATATGACGAAAGTCACATATAACACGTACTCATGTGCCATAAGTGGTATGAGTAGAGAAATGATGAAAATGGACGGCCGAGATAGTGCTGAATGTCAAAACTTGGAAAAGAAGGACATAAATGTTATTTTTGGAAAAGTTTAAGTTAGAAAAAGACAAAACACTCAATAGTGTTTGTCTTCTCAAATGCAAAAAGGGGAAAATGTGAATTGAGAGGGAAAAGGAGATCCATAAACTGAAATGGCGTTTTCTAGAGAGAGAGTGTGTCACTTCTCTCTAGAATTGTAGGCGATCCGAATTACTCCAGCCTTTCAGACAAGAAGGAAAACTACTCACGTAAGAGGGCTTCATTGGGGTACTAAAATTAAGGAGTTTCGATAAACCCGAGAGATAGGGTTTCTCCCTACTTGGTTTGGCACTTTATTTAAGTGTTTTACAATGTTTCGATGGTTTGAGGCCTCAACGAGCCGCTGACGGCCCCAAAGCTCGGGACCGACCGATTTAATTTCTTAGACCCAATGTGTGCAGTTCGTATCGTGAGGGGCTGTTTTGGGTTGTTGATGGCTTACATTCTGCTTTAAATCATGTATTGGTTTGTATGAAGCCTGAGGTTTGCTGGATCGGTCCCGAAACATGGACCAATTTTGGGAATTTATCGAGCTCTGCTGACAGTCAACATCAAGTAATGCTGCGGTTGAAATTATGCATTAAATGTATGTTTGATATGAAAAGCCGGAATGGCGTTGAAACGTTCACAAAGGAACTCGACGACGGTGATTTTTTGGGAATAGTAACCGAGGGTTTCACTATTCCCGAATAGTGTTCACAAAATAATTTTCGTGAATTAATATGTTTGGTCGAGTGGTTCAAGTCGAATTGCTCGTGTTTGACCATTAGCCCATGTGAGCTAATTTCGATGTGATGAAATGCGTAATTACATAACATGATTGTGTGATTGAATTTTATGTGAATATATGCATGTTTATATATTTACATGTGTTATAGAATTGAATGGAATTGACATCATGCATTTCATATGCACTGGGACATCCTAGGACGGTAGGAGTGAGTGCATGAGATGAGTCTAGAAATGGTTTCCTGAGGGTTGTCTAAAAATAATATTGATCGAGGGTAGTCTATACTAAAAATATCAATCGCTTCCGAGACGGCCCAATTGATATACACTCCGAGGGTAGTCCATAACACATCAATCGTCTGAGACGCCCAATCTGATATATACACACTGGAGGGTCAGTCTACAACAACAACATAACACCCTCATACGAGGCCGGCGAGCATGAGGAGCCTGGAGGACTCCTGCACTAGATGATCGCTAGACATTCAAGCAGATCATGCAGCTTCTTAAATGTGTGTTTATTGGAGCATTGCATTGCACTTAGGTGGAGAGTAGCCCACTTTTAGGTGATTCCACTATCGAGCATTAGTCACCCGTCGAGGGAACATATTTTCGTGCATGTGGAGCGCACGAGAGGCTGGTCAGTCCCAGAGGCCGAGTTTAGAAGAAAAGCCTGATTGCGGGCTTGCTATGATGCATGACATGTATTGTAATTCTAATTTTAATATATGTGTTGTATAAGAGTAAAATTCGAACTCTTGAAACTATCGATATAGCTTTCTGGATATATATGTTGTATGCAGTACGGTCTATGGGCCCGCGGTCGCTTTACTCATGTTATTGTTATATTGATGTTTGTGATAAAGTTATATGCATGTTTTGTATTTGCAGAGCTCCCCATACAAAGGAGACTCGCCTCGATTGGTGAAAATGCTCGTCACCCGACATTCACTGGTATTCCGTGAATGGTTTGCAGTAGTCAACTGACACCTGTAGATTCGGGGCGCTACACCAAGGATGCAAGACTTTGAGGTACATGAAAACATGGATTCTGGCTACTTCATATTAGTATTCCTAGCTTTGTTATTCATCAAAATCCCATCAACAATGACATTTCCTCAATGCTTGCATAATTCAAAACCGAGATCTTGATTTCATTTAAAGGGAAGTACGTGGGTAAGACATTGGGGATTTGCAACAAAGATATTAAACTACTTACTCATGGAGCTAGAAGACAGATATGGTGATTACATCCTTCCACGGGAAATAAGAGAACTTGTTCACCTAAAATTCTTGTGCATAAAGGGAAATGTAATAACATAACTTCCATCATCCATCGTAGATCAGCTTAATCTCACAGAGTTTTGACTTAGATGGAATACGTATACCATGTTCAATTTGGAAATTGAAGAAATTAAGACATCTACATTGTCAGATGGAGCTCAAGCCGTAATCCCAAATAAACAAGCGTGAATAGTTATTCAGCGATAACTCACCAAACTCAAACTTTAGCTTTAAGGGGGAAGTCAAGTTGTAGGGGATGGCTCAGAAAATGACCCAGCCTAGAGTCAAGCAACAGGTAAATGTTCCGCCAGATTTGAAGATAGAGTTGCTTGAGCTCATTGCTAAATTAACTACACTTCAGGTCATGAATTTGTCATTTACAAATTGGCAAAATAAGAAGACATTACTTCCTGGGCTCATGCCTCTCTCACACCATGTCTACCTATATGATTTGTCCTTGGACGGGTCGCTTGAGAAATTACCAAAGCAAATTGAACTCTACCCTCCAAATCTCCTTGCGACTTGAATTAAGATGCAAGTTAAGAGATATCCAAATGATGATCCTAGAGAAGTTGCCATCATTACGACTTTATTATGCTATGATTTCATATGTTCAGAAAAAAATGGTATATTCTTTCAAGAGGGTTCCTTCAACTTGAAAGTTTAGAATTGTATGGGTGTGAATTGGGGAGAACCGATGATAGAGAAAGAGCAACATTAGTCTGAAAAACTATGAAATTCATGTTTGTTATAAAATGAAAAAGCTTTCTCATGGATTGTTACAACTGACAACACTTGAGAAACTTTCGTTGGAAGGGTCATCATGTTGGGAATCAATTAAAGAGCTTGAAGAGGCCATGGGGAAGATTATTAGGATAAGTCTGTGAAATAATGCTAACACTTATTTTAAGCTTAAAAGAAAGCTCAGATATGCTAAAACTTTTTTTGTTTCTACAAAGAAAGTCAGCCTTGATTACATGTTTTGGAATTTGCAACCCTCATTGTCACAACCCGAGAAGAAGGCCATGTTTAATGGATGCTCGTTCTTAAGTATGTTTGTTTTTAATTTCTTTTATGTTCCTACTTTTAATTTTTCATCTATATTTGTTTCTAGTTCTCAAATTTGTATAATTTTCATCTCTATTTTATTATTATTAGTTCTTGAGGTGATGTAATTACTCTACGAGTTTGTATTGAAATAAAACATTTTATCAATATTGAAATCTCAACTTTAATTTTTTTGTTGTTTGTTTTAGTTCACCCATGCATTATTTTCTTTTTCTTTTCATCATAATTCTTTTTCTAAGAATAGGAGGAGGGATTTCCTATTTTTGTTACAAGGTGTCCAAGTCATTTTGTTGCAACTTTTAAATCTATGGATTATAAATTATTAATGTATATAGTTTTCCACACCGTTTAAAAAGTGAATGGAAGGTTTATATATGAAAAACTTGAACTCATAGAGAAGCAAAATTAGGATGAATTGGTTGGTTATAAAGGCCATTGCAGTTTTTTGAACTCCGATTAATGCTCAAAAAGTGCACTAACCCTATATTAGATAGGTTTTGAGTGCTTTTTACATTAATCATGCCTTCATATATACCAATTGAAGTGTTCTAGTCTTCTTAGTAGTACTTATGCCATTTAGAGAGTATTTTTGGTCGCTTTTGCAAAGCTTTGCGCACTTTTGGAGTTCAATGTTGAGATGAATGATGAATCATGAAGTTCGAACTCAAGTCTCAGCCATCAATCGGCCCAAGAATCAAAGAGAAAACCAAGGCAAGATGAAGAAAATGTGATGCAATGAAGACAAAGAGGTACGCAAAGAAGATCAACAAAGCTGGAATTTTCGCTAAGCTTGCGAAAATTTTCGCTAGGATTGCGAAAATTTCGCAACCTTAGCGAAAATTTCGCAACCTTAGCGAAAATTTCGCAACCTTAGCGAAAACACCAAATTTCGCTAGACCCATCCCAATTTCGCTAGCACTGTTCCCAGCTTAAAAACCCGATTTCGCTTACTCACGAGAATCTCTTAGCTTAGCCGAATTCCCGCTAGCTAGCGAAATTCTTCATCCTTAGCTTAGTTCTTATGTTTTCGCTAGACCTGCTGGATTTCGCTTAGTTAGCTAAATTCCTCAAATTTAAATAAAAATCGATGCTCACATGCTTTGTAATTAATGCCAAACCGCTCCAAACTTGGTGTATTACTTAATTGTCCAATAACTTAGCCACTCTATAGGTTTTTTGGTATTTTCATACCTCGAGGAGGCTCTATATAAGCCCCTCTTGTTTTGTAACCAAAGGGGAGAATCGGGAGAACAATCAGAACAATCAGGAGAAGATATTTTCAGAAGTTTGTATTTTTGTAAATAAAGTCTTTTTATTTTAGGTTTTGCTTTTATTTCTTTTCTCTCTTTCTCTTCTTTCTCTCCTTTCTACGTCAAACACTCCTCTCGAGGGATGACAACTCAAGAGAGACGCGGCCAGCCTCCTTCTTTGGAAGAGGCAGTTAGCTGGTGGTAAGCATATGCATGTCAGCCCTTCTCAGACAAGCCTACTGGTAGTGTATTTATGGCTCTATTCTCAAAACTTAGTCAGCATAACATGGGATGTTACCGACGGCTAATACTCTCCATGCTTTAGACCTGTTCTTAGATGGTTTTACGAGCTCGAGATAATATTTACATGTTGTGTGGTTCTTCAAATTGTGGTTAAATAACATTTATCATATTATTTTACAAATACTTCATAAAGCTTTAGATGCAAGGTTTCTAGTGAGAGATGCACTGTTGTTCTTAGATGGTCTTTACGAGCCTCTTAAATGATAATTTAATGTTAGGTTTTAATCATGGGCCATAACTGCATAGTTACCTGCTTTGACTCAAATAGAGATGTTTCTACGGGTGAGGTTTGCTAGTTAAATATAGATCCAAGTATGCTATGGACTATGTCGCATGTCATAACGCCGAGGATAAAACCCGAGGACACTTGTTTGCCCTAACTTGCCAAGTTAGTGACCTAATTCTTCAAAGTTAACTTTTCACACTTTAACTCTTCACTTATAATTTTCAAGCCAAACCATTCTAATCGCTTTTGAAACCCAAACTAAAGAGTCCAAATAGAAAGCCTTACCTTCATGCACCGATGTAAACCATTTTTAGGATGAAAACCCATCTCGTGTTCAATTTAGACCACTATATCAAGCAGTAGCTTGACTACTAGCAGTAGGTAGGAACTTAGTGTATATAATCTTTACGATTTTAAATACCTAACGCGCACGAATCAAATGAGATGTCAAGGTTTCGGGGATGGTGCCAAACTACAATGGTAAAGTTGAAGAGTACTTGTGATCCACATCACAAGTGAAGGTAACCTTTACTCTCTTTGCAACTCAAGCAAGAACCGCGCTTGTTTCACTTAGCAAGAATCGTGACCGTTTCGCTTCATTTTCATTCACGCTTTTTTTTATTTTTAGTTAATTTTAATCTTTTATGTGCTGTTTGTTGCTCTTGTTGTCTCTTTAATTGTGTAATGTGTGTGTATGCAACAAAGGGGATAGAGACACATCAGTAGATCAAGATAGGATATGGGCCACGCTGGATCAGCATAGTTAGTGTACCAATCGAGCATCATGGATCCCACACCCTGAGGAACAACAGCCAACCAAAGAACCCTCTCATGAATCCAAATGCCTATGTAACCATGAGGGATCACATCCACCCTCCTAGAGTTAAGGCCCCATCCTCGCATCATTCCTCCCGTCAAGATGTAGCAAAGGAGGCCATATTTGGTACCCTAATTCCCCATATATCATGGTATGGAAAATGAAAATCCATACACTCATATTAGGATTTTGAGGAGGCTTGCACTACCTTAAGGAAGGTATGATGGACATGGATTTGCTGAAGCTTAAAGGCATTTCCATTGACTCTTAAGGACAAGGCCAAGATATGGCCTAACTCATCGAGGCCTAGAACTATTAGGAAATCGGGGTCGCATTTCAGGTCAATTCTGAAAAGTTCTTCAAAGGCTCACAAGACCAATAATTTGAAAAGACAAATCTACACTTTGCAACATGATGGTGGGAGAGATTTTACCGTTGTTTGGAGAGATTTATGGAAACCATCGTTGCCTCGCCCACATCATGGGTTTGATACTGGATGTTGGTGAACCATTTTTATGGTGGTATGTCTCTCGCCATGAGGCAACTTTAGAAACCATGTGGGGAGACTTTTTAAGAAACATCCCGATGAAGCCATGGATTTCTTAAATTACGTGGCTGAAACTTAAGGGTCGGGATGAGCTTAACCTAGAGAAACTGATAGATGAAACCACCAATAACCAAAGGTGGGATGTATGCACTCCATTTAAAGAAATAGAGATGAGGGCTAGGATTTCAACCTAGCTAGAAAGTGGAGGAGCTTGAAGGGGCAAATTATCTAAGACAGGTGCAGATGCAAGGATCGGGGCAATCTCGCACAGCCTAATCCTTGCACCAATTTCCAATCCCCAGACATTCCAATGCACGTTGTCCTATGTGGCCCCGCAGTTGAAGGATTTGATGTCGAATGTGCAAACACCGAGGACAATACAAGCCACAACAACTAATGCTCCATATGGTAATACCTACAATTCCAATCGAGGAATCACCCTAATTCGTACGTGAGACCCAACCCCCGCTTATGTACTCCCTGTGCCAAACCTCGCTGCTTCCTCACAATACAACAACCACCATCCTCTTCTCCAAGAGAGCAAGCCATATTGAATTTGAGTAAGGTGGTGGGCAACTTTGTCGGTGGTTAAAAAGGAATTAATGCGCAATCGTACAAAGGATTGATACCGCAGGAAAGTACTATCAATAAGAGAATAGATTTACTTGAGAGCAATCTCAACTTAAAATTGATAACCTACGCATTCAATCACCAAGATTAACAAGTTGCTAGAGGTACAAGAGAAAGGGAGGTTTCCATCACAAACAGTTCCAAATCCTAAAGGAATTCATGAGGTAGGATTATCCAACAATTCAGGAATGGATGAGGTTAAGGCCATAATCACCCCGGGAGAAGTGGGAAAAGAGGTTGATCACCATGCCAAAACCCGTCAGAACCTAGGCAGAGAAGAATTGCAACCTGTTATATTATTCTCCTAGAGGAGGATTCAATGAAATACCGCATACCACCTCCATTTCCACAAGCACTTGTAGGAAGAAGAAGGCAACTCAACAAGGTGCATTCTGAGGTTTTAAGGCAAGTGAAGGTTAATATACCTTTACTGACCTAATCAAACAAAGTCCCCTCGCTTATGCAAAATTTTGAAAGATCTTGCACAATTAAAAAGGATTGTAGTATCGAGAAGAAAGCATTTCACTCGAACATATCGCCATAATTCAAAGCAAATATTCTACAACACAAGATCCCGGATCTCCCACACCACTAATATTGGTGGGAATTGCATAGAAAAATCCTGCTTGATTTAGGAGCTAGTGTGAACCTAATGCCGTATCTGCCAAGCAAATTTAGGTTTAGAACTTAAACCTACCAACATCACTCCCCATCGGGTCGATAGATCCCCGTGAAAACCTTAAGGATAGTTGAGGATGTTCTGAGCAGATAGACAAATCTCTACTACCCAGTAGATTTTGTGGTACTGACATCGAACCAATTGCTGAACCCAATCATGTACAAATCATCTTAGGAAGACCATCACACGCCAATGCAATAATAAATCGGCCGAATGGGAGTCATGCACTAACTTGGTAACATGACTATGGAGTTGAATATCTTTCTTATCATTTGAACATCAAACATGAGTTGCTAGAAACTGAAAATCAAATTTCTGATGAAGTTGTTTCAATCGATCAGCAGCAGAAAAACACAAAGGACGTAGAAATGTCAAGGAGTAATTACCCATGGAGATGAAGAAGAATTGGTCTTGCCAACACCACGCCAGCTTCTCAATTGCTCAATTCAACAACCATCATCGAGAACAAGATGCAAACTTGGGCACCCAAAACCATGGAATTAGCCCAGGAACTGCATGGGTTGAGGAGATCATCCTCCTTGACCCTCCTTGAGTAATTTTCGTATCTAACTCGGTTTGGTGTTCTCAAACCAAATCAGTAGCCAACAATTTGTTTTTTTTTTATTTTAATAATTTCCATTTTTAGCTATTTTTAGTATGTTTCCTAATTTAGCAGCTTTCCATTTTTACCAAGTTGGTAAGTATTTTATATTATCTTATATTAAATTCTTAGATATATTCTATTTCCTAATTTTAATTTTAATTTTTACTTTTAGTAATATATTAATTTTCATTTTAATCCTGAAAATTTGAATTGCAGGTGGTGTACTCAGAGAGCTAAATTGCTTAAAATAGCAAAATTTGCTGTAAAGACCCTTCTGGCCACTGGGCTGGATGCTTATATAAACCCGAGGCTGGGTTTAGAATGCCACTTCCACTCTCCTCCCGCCAGGCCCCGAGCCCCCGCTGGCCTGGGAGTCCCGCCCCGCTGGCCGCCGACCGGCCCCGCCGCGACCGCCTCTCAGTCTCCACTGCCGGAGTTCGTGTCCGCTAGGATCGAGCCGCCAAATCCCTACACCCCAAAGCCATTCGACCGAAGTTTCTAGTATAGCCATCCTGGCCACGCACGCACCAAATCCCGACCGAGCCTCAGCGCTGAGCTTCCACCACGCGCGCACGAGCCCCGGATTGCCCACGCCCCAAACCCGAGCCACACCGCCGTGCCCCGTTCAGCCTCGCTGTGCCCCGCCAAAGATCCAATCATTTCGAGCCTTGTTTGCCAGTCTGCACATTCCAGCCGATAATGTGAGCCCTGTTCGGGCCGCGAGCCAGCTGTGGTGGTTCAAGAGCCTCCGCAGAGCTCGTTCAAGCACTACAAGGTGCTAGCTTATAGCCAAAGGAGTCGAGCCCTTTTCGAGTATTTTACTCTGATATCGTATATGGTTCGTATCGGGTGGGTCCCGTCTTCGGCCTCGGGTGAGATTCAGCACGCCTGAGAGAGAGGCCCCAGCTTCAGTCCCACCAGACATCACAGTCCCAGAGGCGCTCCGAGGAGCCTCAGGATTTAGATCGTTATCAGACTCCTACGGACCCCTGGCTCCATCGCCCGCACTACAGGAGAGCCAGGAGGCCCGACTCCCCAAGCTGGCCCGCACACGGCCCAAAGTAGTCATCTTCCACTGTGCCCCCACTATCTCCAAGCATTCGTGCCACAGAGGCGATCACCACCACAAATGCCGCTCGCCGAGGATCGGGGGAGGCCACTATTTGTAGGGAACCCTATTCCTCGGAATGTGCGACTCACAGCCAGAGAGTTTCATCAGAGTCATTTTATGACATCTCCGCACGAGAGCTAATCTTATTACCCGAGTCTTTTTGAGATTGATCGAGAGTATTCACTCCTACCCTCTGCGACTCCGCGATGCTTTTATTATCCGAGAGTGGTGTACTAGCTTTTACCACTCTATGACATCCAGGAGACAGACGGCCCACTAGAGATCTGGGGCTTCATGAGGAGCGACCGCCCCGTGTACTAAAGCTACCGATATTTCAAGAAGATTGGATTGGCGATACCGCCGCGCACC